>JAJHUR010089345.1:0-12490 GCA_027495735.1 Lutjanus campechanus
ACGGAGGAGCTGCGGTCCCGTTTTCTTCACACGCGCACACGGAGGTGCTGCGGTCCTGCTTTCTTCACACAGACACACGGAGGTGCTGCTGTCCCGGTTTCTTCAAACACCCTGCTGCTCTGCCTTCAACATAAAGGAGGTAATAATGATCTGTGTTCTTCACGAGCTCCAACATTAAACCGCGCCATCAAACCGTAATGCAAGTTTGCTTAAAGAACAAACTAAAACAGAAAAGTGCACTTTAAAAGCTTAAGAACACACTAAATAAATCACTCGGTTTTTTTTTTTAATTTCTTTATCATTTTTCATATTGCATTTTATATTTGAAATACTGCATTTAATTCAATACAAAGTCAAAACGGAGATACTGTGTTTGTGTTGTTGTTCCATTGTTCACTGTAAATACTTAATTGACTAAGTAATATACTTTGTTAACTTATACATATTTGGTCATCATACCAGGATTAACCCCTTAGCCTCCAATTGGAGTTTAATAGAGTGAGATATCATACATTACCCTAGACGGTTTTATTATACAACGAGGTGTCTCTTTCATCATTTTACCAAGTGTTGGTGTCTAAAAGGGTTTAATACTTTATTGAGCATTGCATAAAGTGTTTCTCTTATCACGAGCCGGTGTGAAAGGGTTACATAGAGATCAAAGGAGGCAGAATATATATTGGCCAAAATGATGATGACTGAGATTTTTATTCACATTTTTAAAATGTATCTGCATTCATATGAAGATATCAGTTTATAGATTGGCCTACTTCATTCTTGTGCCTCTTGGCCCGGATAGTCGTTATCGATTATCTGGATATCTGCTGGCTACACGGGAAGCTCTGAAACATTGGCCGTTGCTCTCAGTGGCTAAATCGTCAATAGCCAGTGGATTCTGAGATTTTAACAACTAAACAGTCAGCCAATGGTAGGCTTAGACCAGTCTAACTTAAACTTCTTTCAGCACTTCCATTTCACCTGCCGTTTGATCTTCTTTTAGATTTTGTATTTTACCTTTATTTCATCTGTTTCAAATGTTTCCAGGGCAAAAGCAGAAACGCGCACAAGGAAATTTTCCTCAGAAAATGTAGCCTTTTCAAGTTCAACACTGTATGGTCTCAATATTCCCCTAAAAAAACACAATTGCTATTATTATGTTATTGTGAGTAATAACACTTTACTGATGATTTTTCCCCCTTTTTGCAGCTTTTGCAGTAAATTGGGTGGGTAGGAATAAGAATAAAAGTGGGCCGATTTTATTTGTGAGGCATTTTCCACCTGAAATTGCAGCATTATTATTGTAGAGCGGTTTGTGAGCCTCAGTAACCATGAGGTTGATTTGAGCCTCTTGCTCCTATAAGGACACCGGGGGTGAAGTGGTCTCAGGTGGGGGTTGAGGCAGAAAGCAATTCAAGAAGTTATTCAATAAAACCAAGTGAACCTCTGGTGCCCACTCCTGGCAGTCAAGGATTTGGTGACTATAAGCTATTAGGCTCAAGAAAAGTCTAATTATTTTTATTACTAATTTGGCAGTGGTGAAGTAGTGTTTGTTTATTCTTATGTCAGTAGTGCATCTGCATCCCCGCTCTGCTGAAACACAGCAGCTTGTTTCACTGGGAGTGGAGTCCCTGTCCTCTGAGCATCTGTTCAGTGCAGCAGGAGATGTTATGTCTCCCCGCAGCTCCAGACGACTCATGCAAAAATCTGTTTTCACATCTCAGAGAAATCTGAATGGGGATACAGGTGCCGGATACAGGCTATTTCTCCCAGGAAACATTTCAATTTTTCAGTGCCAGAAAATACAGCTAAGAAATAGACATCAATAAGATTTTTTTTAAAAAGAGACAAACACAAAAACATTTTCATATGCACTTTCTGCAGTTTGTAAATGTTCAGTCCCCCAGTGAGTAGTGGGTTGGTTTGGCACATTGAGAAGTTCACTGCATTAAAATATTTGAAAGTAGCTGATTTATAAGTGATTGTTCAAAAACACTCAGTTTGAAGAGGCTTGGTTTGTGGTGAGATTCTTCCACTTGAAGTGGTTCAGAGCAAGAATAAGAAATAGACTTTAGTTTTTAAAAGTATTTTTGTTTAAAATGCACAGCTTATTGTACTCCGGAGGGGGTGTTTAGGAAGTTTCTGCAATTACAATAGAATAAACTAATAAAAACTTTTAGATTGGAGATTATTAATGTATATAATTGTTTATGGATACAGCTGTTTATTGCTTAGCTTTCTCTTCTCTCTGTCACTTTTTTTTAATCTTTTATGAATACTCTCTGTGGGGCTGGGAATCTAAAGTTAATCAATAATTCAATACTTCCACAACATTTTGTCCACAAAGCTGAGTGAATCATGACAAAGGAAACTCTTTGGTGTGATATATTACAAAGAGTCGCCTGTACAGTCCAATATCAACATCTGTGATACTATACCGCTGAAATGAAAAGCAAAAATGTCAAAACACAGGAACCACCTTGTATTATAAAATTCCAAGTTTATGAATGTGAATCAGTTTTTATCTTAATTATTATCTCCACCAGGTGTACGCCTGGAGATCATGTGATGGGTTGTGTGTGCATGCAGTGGGGCTGGAGCTTGTTCACAGCTAATCTCTCAGACTACTGGACGCATCAGCATAAAATGGTTTATGACTGTATGCTCATGAACCTCTTGTGGTTGTGGCGATTCACAATTTTGAAAAAAACAAACAAGCAAAAACCTAGAAAAAACAACATTAAACCTATGTATAAGGTGTACCAACTGTGTCAAACTCTGTCCTCACTCCTTTTAACCAGCTGGTAGGGGCTGCAACAACTGCTAGGCTAAGAACAAGGCTTACCTACTGACACTGCTGGGGAGTAAATAGTAATGTAATTAATATGATTAAATTAAAAAATAAATGTAATTGTAATTTGTTACAGTTACTAATCAAGATGTTGGTGAATATAAAGGGGTTATATCTGAATATCCTTTTCATTTTGCCTGGATCTACACTCTGAATTCACTCTCCTGCTTTAACCTGTCTTTGACCAGGATGTCCTTTGAATTGAATTATCTGCTTAAATAAAAAATTAAAAAAAGAAACTATTTGCCTATTTCTTACAACTCCATTCTTCATGAAACATTTTTTGAAAGTGGTGTTTAAATGCCTGATACTGCAGCAATTCTAAAATAAGTTGATCCAAGGCCAATGTGCAATGTATAAACAGACAGTTTTGCTGAATGCAGAATGTTCAGAAGTGTGGAAACAGGAGACAGTGATGGCTTTAAAAGTATATACGAACCATCCTTGCAGAATTTTTAGTGCGGTCAATCTAGATGACATACATGTTATTATTCAACATGCAAAATAAAGCTGAAGAACAAATGACTGACTGGTAGATAGAGCCACTGAACAATTGAGCATTTAACAAACCATGTCACCATGCACAGATTTTTTATGTCCCACCCTGTCTCTCTAAGCTACGAGCAAACTTCATGTGCTTCCAGCTACACTGCAGAGTCGTAGTATGTCTCCCTCTGAGAAACTCTCCCTGCACACAATTTATGCAAATGCTTCTATTATCTAAATATTTGCAAAGGCATCGCCAAAAGCCTACAGCCTACTGCGGTAGCACAATGACATGAAGATTACAGGAAACTGAATGCTGAGGGGAAATTATGACTTTGAAATGTATTGTGAAGAGGGAGTATTCAGCCATTAATCAGACTATGCACTATAACATGAATCCAGCATGACTAATGAAACAGCCCCATAAATGAACTATTTAAACATCTTAATTGTACTAATACTTCACTCTGATGACTGTTGATAATAGTATTATATGAGCATGTAAAGAAGACCACTGGCCTTTGAGGTAAATAATTGAGTATGTGTGTTGTCTTTGTTTGATTAATTGTTACGATTGATTAATGTTTGTCTTTTATTTTTGAACTTGAATTACTGCCTGGTGGTTGCATAAGAGACATATGATCTCAAGGCAACCGGTCAAGTTGCTGTTTACATCCAGTTCTCTCTCAGCATAAAAGGGGTAGAGTGGGATGAAGTGTTTGCAATCTGTCAGCTCACTGGCTAGATGCCACTAAATCCAACACACTGGGCCTTTAACATATATATGAATATATAATGAACTACAAGAAGCTTATTACAAGCTGTAGACTGATAACTGTTTAAGAATTAAACAGTTACATCAGCATAGTTTCAAGCACACATACAAACTTACCACACCTACTGACTTAGAAAGAAAGAAAGAGAGAAAGAAAAAGAAAGAAAAAAAAATAGATGTCTTAGGGCAATAAAGTGAACAAACGAGGTTTGAGCCAAAACCTGCTGGAATGGTTCATCCATTTCCATATTTATATGATCACAGGTAATCCCTGCACATCGAAACAGCCGACAATTTACACCAATCACAATAATCACAATCCATTCTGTAACAAATGGATACCTGTATGGGTGGGAGTCGTTTGTCGGATTCATTTTTATGTTGTTGTTTTTTTGTCATTATAATTAGCCCCACCAGGGGATCATGCAGTCGCTTCTGTGTGAGCATGTGCGCTTGAGTGAGTGCATGCGTATCAAGGGACCCGCATCTTGTACTGAGCTTATCTCGAAGACTGATCAGCCTATTTTTTGTGCACTTTCATGACTGTATGCTGAAAAAACTCTGTGATTCACAATTTTAGAAACCCCTTGAAAACCCTTTTTTATGGCTCCACGCTGGCAACAGCTGTAGGTACAGGCATTATGTTTTTAGGTCAGGAATTTCTTCAAACTTGGCACAAACGTCCATTTGCACTCAAGGGTGAACTAATAAGATTTTGGTCGGTAAAGGTCAAAGTCACTGTGACCTCATGTCTATCCCATAGTCATGAAGGCGATATCTCAGGAATGTTTGGAGGGAATTTGGAGGGAAGATTTGGCTCGAGCATCCACTTGGACTCAAAGATGAACTGATTAGATTTTGGTGGTCAAAGGTCAAGGTCACAGTGACCTCACAACACATAGGCCATAACTCAAGAATGCTAATTATGACAAAATTACACGCAAATATCTAATAGGATAAAATGATGCGATGATAACATTTTACATCCAAAAGGTCAATTTCACTGTGACATCATGATGTTCAGCTCTCTATCAGTCCTCTGTACTCCACTGTAAAAAATAGTCTCTGTGTGTCTCGCTGGAAATTATTCACTGTATGGTGTTAAATTCCATTTAGCTAAAAACTAGACTAATAACTTTTATTAAATTCCTTCAAAGTTACAGGTCAGTATAGTGGCAAGTTCCATATTAATTCTGTCACAGTCTTCACTACATACATTATATGAGTCTAGACAGACATGGATGCAAACTGTAACTTGACAAGACAGTAATTCTGCTTTTTGACATCTCTGTTTCATTTGAGTGTTGACAGCTGACTTCAAACTCTTCTTAACTGGCTACTGAGGCCACAAGTGATCAACAACAGTTTTAGTCTGAAATCTTGCTTCAGCGTAGGAAAACATTTGTGGATATCATATTAATGGAAAATTAAAATGATTAATACTTACTGCAATACCAGTGCAAGTGCAATGGTATTGCAGTAGGTGCTTCACCATCGGTTGCCTGGAGGGGATCTGCACTCTGCCGACTGCACTATTCTGGTTAGACCTGCGACTATATGTATTGGATTTATTGAAACTGAGCTATCAGCTAATCCGTCGGAGAGCTGAATCATATCACAGGAGTGTAAACACTTGTGATGATGATGCTGTCATCACAGGGAAAATTGCAGCATTGCTTATAAAGGTGTTAACAAACAGCTCTCCTATGACAACAATGGTCATTTATTTGAATAGCTCAAAACAGCTTGACATACATATCCACACATAATGCTTAAAATAATAAACATTTTCACATGTCTCTTCAGTGTTCAAGAGATTTGGGAACAATAGTACTGGAAGACAAGAGGTGGATTAAAGAATAATATCAGACTGCACAACAATACACAGTGTTTCACTAGAAAAAGGGTTATGCTGACTTTCTACATGTATTGAGGATTTGGTAAAGGCAGAAATTGTGGGAGTCTCCGTACATTGAGAGAGAGAGCTGCGTTGCAGATGACATAATCCTTCTGGTTTCATTTGATCATGGCATCAGCTCTGGGGTCACCACACCTCCAAGTCTCACAATGCGGTTATTGCCACGAAGAAGCACAGATTTTCTCGTCCATACGAGGAGTGAGCAGCTGCCCCAAGTACAGACGGGTTCAGTGGGTATAGGAGTGAAATCAAAGCCCATTAGGATGCCAGTCAGGTTTAATTTTCAGTCATTTTCTTGTTTCTGTTGTCATGACTCCAAGGAGGGGCAGAAATCAGATTGTCTGGGTTTGACAGTTCATCAACATTTTTCTTATCAGTTTTCAATTTCCATCCAAAAACATAAATCCCTCTGAGTTGAAGACACTTGTCTGTTTCTCTGCTCCTACCAAACCTGTTCTTCACTAACTGATCTGAGTTATTTTACTCTTCTTATCTTGCTAACTTCACACACACACACAGTAACCCAGACAACTAATAAAAGTCAATAATATAACTTGCTTATAAAATCACTAACCTCAACCTTTTTGTCATGACATTATCTGTGTATACGTGTTTGTTTATTTTTAGAGCCCTTATTGGTCATTTGCCCCATGACATTACTTCAATGCTGTCTTTTAATGTGGGCCCTTATCAAACATGTTCAAGTGATTGAATTACGCTGCAGGTACCAGCTGTTTTCACTGAATCCGGTTTTTCTCATTGTGCACCTGCAACATGGAATAACATGCAGAACAATCTCTTACAATCTCTTAAGCTTGCCTCACTTTTTTATGATGGCAATTTAAATGTTTAAATGTATCGCATTTCACTTTCAGATGTTCTTGTTTTAGTGGAATCATTTGCTTTAAATTTTAACTGTTTTTATTTTTTATTAAGGTTTTTATTCTTATTCTATTCTTGTTTATACTTTTTATTGCCGCTTTTGTGTAAGATTCTTATTGGTGTTTCTTTGTTTCTAAGAACGTTTAATTATTTTTTACTCAGCCAAAAGCTAAATGAGTTCTCTACCTCAGTGTATTTCCGAGTTAAAATAAAGGCTGAATGAATGTAATATTGTGTCCTTCATTTCTGTTTTTTTTTTCTCATGAAGTGCACAAAGACTCTGCGTAATGATTAATAAATTGAACGTTGAAATCAAATAAGACACAGAATCACTATAATAAGTCAATTCACAGACCTGTGCAATGCTAATATACGCATAATAAAAGTTTGAACTCAATTATTATGGTTTTTTGGTTTTTACAGGTTGAGATCAAAAGGGCAACTTCGACTGTATTGTCTCCAGGGGAGATTTGTCTTGCAGCCAGGTGAAACACTGCACACACACAGACTTGAACATAAAACATGATACATAAAACATCACAAGGTGAAACATATGCTCAAATCGTCTACAAATGCTTGGGTACATTAGTATAACATATAACCTGCTGTATGTCTTGTGATCATCATCCATCAATATTATATGGAAGACTGATCGTCTGCTGACTCATCCTGAGCAAATAACAGTCAGGGGTCTCGGCTGCAGTGATGCATGCTGAATCATGTGGAGATCAAACTGCTTTATTTAATGTTTTTATCCTTCTTATGGCCCCACAGGCTTTGGCTGATGACCAAAAGAAAAAAAGTTGCTAACAAATACAAGCAGCCAAACAAGGACTCTCCACAGGTGGTGGTCGTACACTCTGACAAGTCACAGACACTCTGATAATTTTCAACAATCTCAGATGATGTCAAAGCTGCACAATTGTCTTTCCACATTAGCCGGAGCTAGATGAGGTGTTTCACATACCTGGTAAGGATGTGGCACTCTCCAAGGTGCTAATTAAACCTCTTTCTCTCCCAACAAGTCAAGCCAACAATACATGCAACATAGAAGTGGTATACATCATCTATACATCATCTGAAAGCCTGGAAGATGAAGATTAATTTGAGGTGTTGCTCTGCGCTGTTTGCCAAGTTTTTCTGGTCATAAATCTGTAATAATGTGTTTTCTTTAGGCACCTTGTCAATGTTTGAAAGATTAGAGTGTGTAAGGGCTTAGAACATTATGATGGAACTATCTGACAGTCACTCCCATGCTCATGTCTTATAAGTTGTTGCAGCACTTTTTGGGTTGATTCCATTTATTACACAGATTTGATGCACAATTCAACCATTTTTGGCCACTCAAGATTTACACCAACACACCAAGACCTTGAGGAACACCATAGAAAAATTTGTGCTGTGATATTTGAAGCTTTCTGTAGGAATTGCATTTTTCGGTGAGCAGATGGTGAGCACTTCTGTTCTGGGGATTACCCAGAGACCCCCTTATAGACAATATACCTGGGAGAGCCATGCATCCTCTGAATGCCCCTGGTCTCTAGTTTGTGGCTGTGGAGTTTCATGAGATTGTGATTATCCTAGAGGTCATTTTATACAGAGAAGTCAAGTTTCCAAAACATCACCACACATGAATACAGCTGGGCTCATTGAATGCACAAGAGTCTCAGCTTTCAAAACATAACCAATTTATGCAATCCCAATACTGTTTAGGGACTCCAGTATGCAGAGTTTTTCAAACAGAATAGATGAAAATTACACATTTATACTACATGTAAAAAAAAAAAGGTATTAGAATAAAGTAGGCACATCTGTGAGGGGGAGACTCTTGGATTTGCATAGAACCCATTTTCATTCAGATACCTTGAGGTGAGAGGTTAAGAGACCCATTTTGAAACTGTTTTATTCTCGGCAAAATTTTGCCCAACGTTGGAGCGTTATTTATGGTGCATTCCAGTTGAACTGTGAAGATAGTAACACCGAGTTCCCAGTTGGAAATTTTACCTTGAATGCCTCCCAGAAGTCGGATTTTTGACTCGAACTGTCGGAGGAACCTCACCAACTCAGACCTCAAAATCCAAGATAGCTGCTCCACGCAACAGTGGTGACAGCTGATTATTAGCACTTCTGTGTTTTGTGTCTCATTAAATCAGTCGTGCACACAGTACTATCCAAGTTCTATTGGTGGACAAAAGTAGCATGTAATGTGTTGCTAAGTATATAAAAGGTTGTTTTTTTTCCCCAACTTGTGTTACTAGATTGTTTTAGCATGTCACGTTTAGGCCTTCTAGTTTCTAACCACACTGGTATCTTCACTCTAGGTTTAAAGCTGAGTCGACTACAGCCTCAGAAAGAGTGTAATGACGTCCAAGGACGTCCCCACAGAGTTGAAGAGGTTGTCACCTGCACAGGAACTGGCAGGTACTCTCTCAGGGGTGTTTTAGGTGAAGCTGAACTGAAGTGAAGCTGTTTAACTATTGGGTTTGGATCCACCTGTGTATGTGGTTATATTAGTTATTTCTCTTTTTTACTAAGTTTGCAGTAACTGTTCCTGGTGTGCCTTGGCCTGATAATGTGTTCCTCATCGGTACTAAATGGAGATGGCACACCAAAGTGTGACAGTTTGGAATATAATTCTATCCTGTTTGTTGCTTCCTGCACTTTCAAGTGATTGCCAAAGTTATAGTTTAGTCACCTTCATGGCTTCAGCGTGTGCTGTTTTGCCAAGTTGTGTTTGTGGTTTTGCCAAGATAATAAAACTCCATTTTTAGTGCGTCCTCAGCCCTCTGCCTTTTAACTGCACTTGAGTTTTTGACTGACTATTTTTTACTCTTTCCTTTGGAGGAGTACTGGGTATGACCAGCTGGAAGGAGACCCGATGATAAACTCAGAGCACACAGGGGGGGTACGTCTCTAACTGGTCTGGGAGTGCCTGGGAATCCCAAAAGAGCTGGAGGAAAACATGTCTTGGCAACTCAATATATCTGAAATGGAAAATGCATTGTGTAAGAAATGGTGTGCACAGGCAGAACTGCACAGACACCTCCATACAGACGTCCATCCTTCAGGACTTTACAGTCCACTCAGGCAATTTGACAGCTATCTTAGCTGAGAATTTCCCATGAAATTAATTTTTCATTGTATTAAAAATTTTCATTTGGATGAAACCATCCCCTGAGTTTCAAAGTTGGATGCATTAATTAACTAGGACAGGTCAAAAAGTCTCACTATAAATGTAGACTGGAGAATTCAGGAGGAGAGCTGTAGCTTGGCTCAGATGAATCACTGTCACCATCTGATACATTACATGAACAATAGTATTCAACAGGTTTATTTTTATTATTTGCAGTGATACCATGATTCCAATCGTCTGACACGGAGACACACAGGAGTGTAAATATGGTTTAAGAATTATGACAAAACTAAAAGGAAAACAAAAAACTAATCTCCATTTAGTAAATCCAAGTTTACTGATGTAAACCTAAATTAAATACAGTTTAAATTAAAATTAAAAGTTAAAAATTAAAATGAATAAATAAATAAAAAACTGAAGTGTTGTCGGGACCTAGTGAGTATAAAAGATGGAGGAAAGCATTATTTTTCAGCTGCCCTGTATTCCTCAACAAAATTTTACATTGTTTGCTAGCCAGATGAAAAGTTAACACAATGTCCGACTGAATGAAGCTCTCATGAATGAATGAAGCTCAAAGATGTTTGTCGCTTTGGATAAAAGTGTCTGCTGAATGAAATTGTTAATTGTGAATTGTTGAATGTTACATTGTTTGCTAGGTAGCTGAAAATGTAGTCAGCGCTAGCCTAAGTAGCGTACTCCTGATGGCTGCGGAGAGAAGCTCTAATTTTTCCTCCGTCAAGAAGGACTTGTCAGCTGAATTAATGGAGAAAGAAATAATATAAGATTAAAAACAAACAACAGGATAAGGAAAAAGACCGACAGTTTTAACAGCTCAGCTTGGGCAAGAAAGCAGAGACGCCTCATAAAACTCATTTGGCTTCAATCTGTCCCTTAACTTTTTGGGGGAACTTGAATATTTTTCTCAATCCATTGCAAAAAGAAAGATATTTTAAAAGGTAAACCTTCTCAAGGGTAAGTTTAATGTTAACACTGGATCACAGTGTGATCACAGAGAGGCTTAGATTTTATCCTTTTTATTTTAAGCTAATTTTGAAGTTTGGTGCAAAATAATTCATGATTAAGCCATGATTTATCATCAGGTTTAGAAATTAATCCTTGTTGGTCTAACACCGCCTATGTGTTATCTGATTTAAACCGTTTTTTGTTTAAAGGGACAGGTCACCCCAAAATAATGGAATTAAATGGCACTTTACTTGCGGGGCACAAAGTGCAAATAAATAAATAAATAAATAAGATAAAAAAGCAGCATCTCTTTACTTTTTATTTATTTGAAATGAATGAATGACCTGGTTACTCAAGATAATCCACAGGCCTTGTTGTGAGCAGTGAACTGTCTCTTTAAGTGTTGAAGATTAATGTCCTACAAGGCTTCTGAATATATTTTTGGTTTTGGGTCGAGAGGAGATAAAACACTGCTCCTGTGAAAGATAAAGAGAGATGAAGACACATAAAGTATTCTAAATTCTTGGACGAGTAAAGTTTATCTCACAAAGGAGAACCTGTCCCACCATTTCCCCCCTAAATCTCCACCTGTGGATTTGGATGTTTGATCCAAACTATTCCAGCCCAGTGTCACCCTCTGAAACAAGTCTTTTTATAATGTGGTATCCCATACCAATAGGAATCCTGCGCGCAGTGATGGCAGCCATGTTAATCCACTGTTGATCTACCCTCGGATCAAGCTGTTCCAAAATCAATAAAGCCATGAAAGCTCGCCTTCTGGTCTTCATCACATCCTTTACATCCTCTAGTTAATACAGTTTGATACCGAGCCACTGGTGTTTCGCTTTGGTGTCAGATGAATGTAGAAAAAAAAATCCAGTCAGCATTTACATTTTCTGAATTCAATGAAATCCCCATCGCTGGAACACAACCACAGCACAGGCCGAATGAAGGCTGGTTAAGTGTTTCAAATCATATTTAGAAACAGAAAAGAGAAGCTAAATAGAACACATTTTACATGTTATAAATATTCAAATTATGAGTGTTGCAATATAGGAGACTGGGGATGGCTACAACACTTTTTGTTTTCATTTCTCTCTGATTATGAGAGATTATTTGGACTAGACCAGACAAATCTTTATATATTAAACTTGCATCTGTCTTCTAATATCTTTTAAAGATGATTACGTTTGACATATCATTCACAATATATATCTGAATGGAAAAAGTCAGACATTGCAACTAACCCCAACAAGACTCAGTAAGTTTTGATTATTTCATTGCTGGTTCTGAGAGGGTCTAACTGAACATGTGCAGTATGAGTATCATCACCTCTAGCATTTTGCTGATTGGAGAAATAAGACTTGTTGTAACTGTGCCCTGTTGCAACCGTCCCTAGTCTACCCTACCAGGGTTGATGATAACTGTGGTAAAAAAAAAAAAAAAAAAAAAAAAAAAAAAAAAAAAAAAATTTAAAATTAAAAT
>JAJHUR010089345.1:12510-50302 GCA_027495735.1 Lutjanus campechanus
GATGATAACTGTGAAAAAAAAAAAAAAAAGAAGAAAGAAAGAAAAGAAATATTAATATCAGACTGTCTCTACCTCCCTACACTTGTACTATGAGTGCAATTTATTTGCCAAGAAAGAGACAAATGCATAATAGAGTAAAAGATAAATCTGGACCCCCCGCCCCCAGATTTTCTATAAATATTACAATAATATTATTATCGTGAATTCTTTTGGCTATGATGATCATTAAATCTGATATTCCGACAGCCCTAATCCAAATATACTATTTTAAAAAAACCCCCACAAATTTTGTATTGAAACAAAGATGTGACACATAGTTTCCAGTTAACTTATTACATTACTAATATTCCTAAATATTCCTATAGGATTTTAAAGATTTACTCTGATAGTTGGAAGCAGTGGCGGACGGGAGAAAAAAATAAAAAGGGCACCTTTACATTGAGGAAAGGACAAAAACGCATTTTCTATAAAATTTTGAGATGCTTTCAGACAAAATATTTTCATTGGACTCCTGCAGCATTGGAAATACCAAAATAATAAAAAATACTGGATTTTATGATTTTTCTACTCAATTGAAAATTTAGACAGTAATCTTAGATGTCAATTGTGTTCATACACGCAAAAGAAAATATGTTTATAGAGATGTACCAATTTCAATTTTCACTTTCCGATTCTTTAAGGGTCTGACCTGTCGATTCCGATTTTGGATGATTGGGATTTTCAGTCTTACTAAGAACTATAATTGATAGAATATACAAACATTTTTGTAACTTTTCTTTAATGTGTTCATAATAAAACACTGACTATTAAATAACTTTTCTCCAAAAGTGTTCCAGGTTACAGCCAGAGCTTATTATGTTATTATATTGAGAGGGAGCTCCAGAGGGAGTACAATCTCTGGAGAGATCAATTGGAATCGAGCATGATTTCACATGATCTCACGGGGAAGCAGATATAAACAAACCAGAGATTGATGCAGTGCAGCAGTTTGCTGTGGTAAAGCTTTCCAGTCAGAAAAACAGAAGAAGCTGACTGAAAGTCTGAATGAGAGAATGTTTGAGGAGACGCATCAGCTCAGGTTGTTTATTCTTCAGCCAGAACAGGAGGTGAGATTTTAACTGTCAGTCTGCTGCTGGCTAACATTAGCCTTAAGAGTTAGAAAGTTTACTGTTTACCGACACCAATAGCGGCTCAGTCTCCTTGTGGTCTGTCTGTCTTCTCCATATCCTTGAAGTCTGTCGCTAACGCCGACTACATGCAATACGAGCATGTACATACGAGCAATACATACGATACATACGAGCATGTGTGGCTGCGACCAGTGCTGTTGTGGCTGTGACATTACTGACTGCATGAACGTGCATGACATGAAACACCGGCCACGCCGGAAACCGTCAGTTCGGTGTATCCCTAGTTGCTTTTGTGACAGATATTGTCATTCTAAACTGTAACTCAAATCTACTTAAGTGTTAAAGTGATGTTTGTGAACAAAAATCATATTAATAACTAAAATAAAGCAGTAATGAAACTTGTGTTTGTAAAGACTCAGTGTCGATGGTAAATGGTAATAATTTAACCTTGAACAATATCTACTGCTAATTTTAGCTGGATTACATTGTGGTTTCACTCAATACAGTTTCCAAAACTGTTGTTCCCTTTAGTCACACAAACCTGGGTGATTAGGTTCCAGGTTGAAAAATACTGACATTATCACTCAGTATGTACTGACCACTATGCCGATGTGATGATAGGTGAAGATCTTTTCACAAAACAATCCTGGAGTTTCAGCAGAAAACAGGGTAGCAGCCTCATCCAGTACAGTGGCAGTGAATGGTGACCACGGATAAAACGTTAAAAATAGAACACAAAACAAACACAAAACGTCTCCATCCTGCTAGTGTGGTGTAATCCAAGTGTCCGCGAGCCGCGACATTAAAAATTAACCGCAAAAGACGCCATTTATGCCATGTTTTTTGCAGAAATGTCAACTGTAGCATATAGCCGGTAGGATGTAAACATGGCGTTGATCTCGCGAGACTTCGTATATATCATAATGGACACACGTGCGTCGCGAGATCGACGCCATGTTTACATCCTACCGGCTATATGCCGTTTTATCCGTGGTCACCATTCACTGCCATTGTACTGGATGAGGCTGCTACCCTCTTTCTCCTAAAACTCCAGGATTGTTTTGTGAACTGAAGATCTTCACTTATCATCACATCGGCATAGTGGTCAGTACATACTGAGTGGGTTATCATGTAAAGTGGAGTATCCTTTTAAGGGTCAACTGGTGTTGATGGCCCAGCATGTCAGCCATGTGCTCACTTGGTAACTTCTGTTTCCACAGGAGGTAGATTCGTTTGAATTTGGGGGGGAAAAAAAGTTGTACTATGGATTTTGTGTGTTGCACTAAGGACACAAAAGTGCGGAACAGGCCCATTTAGCATGGTGTAAAACCAAGACTCTCAAACAGTGGTACGTATACCACTGGTGGTAAACAGGAATGTCAGAAATATTTTTTAGACACGAAATTAGTTACTGTAAAACATACAATACTCTCAAAATTTTACAACATTTCAAATGAAAATACGTCAAATGTGAGATCGCTGAAATGCAATTTTAAATAAGTTCTGTCTTTCCTCTGAGTGGTCAACAATGAATTGAGCACATGCACTTGTAGTTATTTAAGAAACACCATGAAAGTAAATTTCCACAGCAGCTGCTAGCACCAAGTGGTGCAAAATAGTTGGTTCTTGGAGAGCTCATTAAAAGTTTGAATAAAAGGTTTGAGAAACACTGGTGTAAAGTAATATTTATATAAAAACAATTTCATTTGAAGTAATGTAATTTTATAACGCATCTGAACATTGAGACCACAGTTGTGGGACATGAACAAAAGTGGTGTTTGGATTCATAAAATGCATCATAAATATTATTAAATCACACTATTTAGTAATTATTTTTTGTCAAGATGTTTAGTAACACTGTTTATGTATTTGTCAAGTGCCCATAGTTCAAGAAATGCACATATTTTTGCAATTGTTTTCATCTAATTTATGCAAAACTGTCATGTTGTGTAAAGAACACACCACCATATGCATAAAATATGACTTAAAATTAAGCAATCAGAAGAGCGAGGATAGATGACATAATAAAAACGCTGATATTTATTTCCACTACTCTGTGTTGGTAGGTGCCGACCTGCAGCCCCCACTGAAATGGAAGAGGCTGGATTCCACTCCGTATTTTGTGTCCCGCTTTGCCTCGCCAGTATATCTAATGTGAACACAGAGCGCTCCCCTCCGTACAGCATTTCCACTTCAGCACGGCGACCAGGGGCTTCATCTGCGGAGCCAAGTTGAGTGAACGCGCCGGGGGAGTGAACGCACTGCCTGGATTCATGTGGCACCTCCATGCTCGCAGTCCTCTTCTCTGCGGCGCCGGGGGGACTTTTAACCATTGTCGGCTGCGATAGGAACCTCTGGGGAATGTGTTTGTAGACACTAAGAGTTGAGTTGCAACCATTAAACGCCCAGTCATTAAGTACCTGCGGATCTACTGCAGGGGACTTTTTTTTTGCCAGCAAAGCGGGATACTGCAGAGAAGAAACCTAAACAACAAGGACCTTCTCAGAAGTGAACAATGCTCAGACTAGAGACTATCATTTGCACTTTTTCTGTGCTGTCTGTTGCAGCCAGAGCAGATTTTAGGGCGCGGAATTGCAGCGAGGTGAGAGAGGTTTCTATCGGGAGAGGCTTCAGCTTCGCACATGTTCCTCTTCAGGAGATCCCAGGTAAGGTTGGAACCGTCAGCGAGGCTCACGACCTGTCAAACAGCAGGAGAAACAGCCTCGGGGAGTAAACACCTCGTGTTCGTGTTGCATCTGCGTTTAATGTGAAACTCTCTGTGTGGAAAAGTTAAAAATATCCCATCGCAAATTTAGGATGCAAAGTCAGGTGCTGAAACGCGCATAGAGAGTCGGTTGTGACCACCACCTGTCACTCACTAAGTTGCTGCGAGTCCTCCTGGGCAAAGTTTGAGGACCGCACACAATAGAGACACTCAATTATCAAAATAGTCCTAACAGATGAGTGAATGAGCAGCCATCCTACAGCTAAGTGAAGTGACAGGCCTGCTGTTATCAGGAAAACCCCCTCATTTACAACGCCTGAGCACACAACCCCGTGGCTATTAGTTTATGTGAGCTGCCTTACTGATCATATATTCATGCTGCGATAACAATATCCTATCAGCCAGCATCAATAGCCTACTGGATGTGAAAAAGAGTCCCTCGAGGCAGGAAGCTGTGGCAAAGATGTGTCTGCGTGTGTCCGGTAGAGGTCTCCGACTGTGCTAACCAAGCAGAGATAATGAACGGTCAACTCTGCAGATTAACTCCTGTCCTGCGAAAATGAAGTGATAAGGTGAAGTGGAAGTGCTGGCTCCTGCAGAGCTTCAGCATCAGCAGCAGTCCGTAACCGCCTATCACTCGTTCTGCATAATCTCAGCAATTATCCCATGGAGCAATTATTTAAAAAACCTTATTGAAGGAATGACACGTTTAGGCTTGTTTGCATTTAGGTCCTGTGACACTAAAGTAGGGCTGCAAATGAAGATTATTTTCAAGATCCATTAATGCAGATTATTTTCACGATTAATCGTTTAGTCTATAAAAAAAATGCTCCTCACAATTTCCCCGGAGCCCAAAGTGACATTTTCAAATTGCTTCTTTTGTCCAACCAACAATCCAAAACCCGAAGACTCTCAATTTACTAAGTGACAGAAAAACCGCAAATCCTCACATTTAGGAAGCTGGAACCACAAGTATTTGAACATTTAAGCAACTAATTTTATTTCAGTCAACTAACTGATTAATCGACTAATCGTCGCAGCTCTACATTAAAGCATTTATAAAATCAATCATAGCTTTACTAATGTGTAGTTGGACTATCTTCTGCCTCTCAAGAAACTGATTTTTTTTTTTTTTTTTTTGCAAAATGCATCTGTTTTAGCAGTTCACACAAAAAACTCCTGCAAAGTCAAAGTGTGAAAACAATGTTTTGCTGCTATGAACAAGAGTTCAATTCTGTGATTTCACATCAGTAAAATAATGATCATATAGTTGGCATGTTGTTATCTAGTTTTTGACCGATATGGGTTTTTTGATTGCCGATGTGGATATTTCAGGAGCAGGGTGGCCAATGGTCGATATATAATGCCGATATCAAAACAAAGGAAAGTCATGATATACATGCATATCTTAGCCAGTAACATGTTTTTTTTAGATGGACTTTTTAAAATTAATTAATGAAATATAAAAAATAAGATAAGATAATGCTTTATTAATCCCACAACAGGGAATTTTGCATTGTTACAGCAGCAAAAGGGAAAAAAACAGAAATATCAATCAAAAAGTAGGATATTAAGTAAACAAGAAGATATAATAAACAAGTTAACAAGCAAGATATAAACATGAGAGAATAAAACAATAAGGACAATATGAACATGAAACAGACTCAGCAGTTGAATTAACGCTATTACACATAGTTTGAAATGTAATATTGCACACTATGTTATACAGTGATATTTCCCCGGGTGGAATATTGATATTGTACATTAGTTTACATTAATATATCAGCCAGTCTGACTGAAATATTAATGTAAACCACTGTGGTATATCAATATGCCACTCATGTAAACATCAGAGTATATGTGTATATATCATGTGTACACGTGTGCATCTGAAGCAAAGTAATTACTGAGGAATAATAGGTGTGTTTTTTTCACATTACCCCAGCTGAGTTGTCTCTCCAGGTCATTGTTATGCTTCAGGGCCAATGATTGTCTCTATAAAGCGGGAAATCTGGCACAAGTAAAAGGCTGCATATTTGATAACAGGCACACCTGTTCAGAGATGGGTTGAATAACCAACTGATTAAATCCTTTGGATCCATGTCTCTGACATCACAGCTAATCTCCCAAATGAGTGAAAAATTCAATCTCTCTCATCTGCGAATGATGTCACCCTGAATAAATGTCTTTTGATCTGGTCTTTGAATGAGCCATAACCTTACATGTCTGCCGGAGAGACAAGGCATTATCAACAGCTCAGCAAATTCACACAGTGATGATGGGCATGCCCTTCAGGCTGCAAAGTATTGCCCCTCACTCATGCAAGCAACAGTCGAGCTAAGCCGGGACTAGGGTAAAAGTGGAAGTACATTTATTTTAAATCTGTGATAAAAAAGTATTAGAGGCAGAACTACAGCTTTACTATTTAAATAGTGGAGACTAATTTCAAGCTAATTTTAATCTGATTGAGTATTTCCATTGACTCTACTGAAAACAGATTAGTTGCTTGGGTTTTTGGATAAACCTGGCAGCACCTGCTTTGAATTATTTTTGAATTATCTGTGATTATGTATTCTTTCTATTAATCCTATTGACTGTAGTACCCACAAACTCCAGAGGTAAATCTCAGGTGCTTTATTCTATCATTCCAGTTTTTTATGACTTTGTCAATCAGTTTGTTCCTCATGATGTCATATTACTGTTTTCTGTTTCTGTTTTAATTAGTGCTTTTTAAACATTACAATGTTTTGGGGTCATTGGGGACCCCAGTCAAAAGCTCTCAGTTCTGCCTATGCAGTTGTAAAAGGATGAAACAATTTAGTGATTGAGTTCATGTTTGACGTAATTTAAAGTAACACACACACTATCAGGGGGGTAGTGGCACTCTCTCAGTCAATTTGAAGGAGACAGACACAGATTTCCTCATGTGCTCTGTCTGTTTGAATTTTAATGCAAATCAACTGTAACTTTCCTAAAATAATGCTAATAATCATCTTTTTTTTCAATGTCTTTTTTTTTTTTAAACAAAATTAATAACCCAATAAGAATGAAATAAGTCAACATTTTGCTAGATTGACAGATTGTCAAAAGCATTTCATTTGAAATCTTAGGAATTTGAATCCATAAAATGCTCTATAAAGGACAAAGTATATCTGTGAAGTTTTTAGATGAATTAAGTAGAAAATCTAACTGAACATATTCAGAATCATAACTTTTCTTTGTGTATTTTTTAATAGCGATGTCAGTTTTGGTTTAGTTGGAGCTATGAAATATTAAATAATCCATCTTTGCTCACTGCATCTGGGCCTTTCTTACCCTCAGGTGTGCATAAAGTACAGGTTATATTAACTTCTTTTTAAAATACAAAAATGTGAAATTTCAGTTATCGGTATCAGCCATGAGAGGCAAGCAAATATTGTCATTGGCTGAAAAACCCCAAATCTGGGATCCCCACATATAATGATTAAGTGTGTAAAAGCAAACAATAGAACAACGAGAACAGTCTAATAAGTAAAAAAAAAATCTTGCACCCAAAATGTTAAATGGTGGTATAGTAATAAATGTTCATGGGAACATGATCTAGTGTGCTGACTCTATTTTTCCTTTTTCCACATGTACTTCTGTCCAGCACCTAATATTTATCACATTTAGACATGCATATCCAAACACTGCATATGTAAATTTGTGCATAGCCTTCATATTCATTTCTTTCATTTAGCAGGTTTGTAAATATTAGCTGCGTAGGAGGCAGCACTGAAGGGGTTAAGAACGTCCATGTGGCAGATGGGGAGCATCTTCAGTGATGACATTACTTTGGAGATAATATTCCCCTACTTGTTGATTAGATGGTCCTTGTGGGACTCGATGTAGAGCGGCTCTTAAAGCTTCCCCCTATAGCTTATTGTTACTGTCAGCCTCACAGCTGCCATCATACTCTATCAACTCCGACGATTTGGCAAATAACGTCAACCTCCATGTTTCTGGTCCACCTCTACAAATGATGCTTCCACATACTGTACATTCATGTTAGATTACTGCTCTTTGCTGTTGGATTTCTTGAAATCTCTGTCATTATCTGAAATATGCGGAGACTTCAACATGAAATTGTAGTGACAGACGGATGTGTGTGCTCTCTCGCTGCTTCTGATGTAAGATGCCATTGGAGACCATGTTAGACATGAAAATCAGACAGATATGCATCTTTCACATACATGCCAAATTCTGTGACGTACATTATCTGTTTAAAGTTAATTCCATCAAACGACTGTTAAATTCTTTGTTAGTTATTTGCCTTTCATGTTATGTTTATACTGTATGCTTTTTGGCCAATATAAGGCACTCATTACAGCTATTATATATATATATAAAAGAAAAAATATCAGCAGGGTTGCAGGAGGGTTGTGTTCCACATCACTTGGAGAGCTCAACTACAGCTACAGTATGTTTTTCATGAGAAGCTTAGGATCCCAGATTTTCGCCGTTGTGTTTGGTCAAATAGAAGGAACCAGGTCAGGTGGAATGACAGCAGTGGAGTCAGTGTTATTGACAGAAATGCTGTTATGATCCAAAGCCTAAAGGCTCAGTTGGTACTGTAATTCCACTAGACTTAGGCGATGCTTCTGCCTGCTGACCGGGCCAGGCTGGAGGCTGTCAACAGCTATGTGGCGAAGGCGTTTTAAACCACGGGTGCATGAACCTGAGGATTGCTCTAAAAGTCTTTTGAGTGTTCACGCATTTAAAAGTGCCTGGAGCATCTCCCTCTCCACGGAAGACTTTATTTATATCAATTTAATTCAACAAATTCATGAAACTTTGGCCTTTTAATTCCACTTCTTCATTGCTGTGGTTAAAGATCAGACCTGCGCTCCTCAGTCTTGCCCCTGCCGTCTCAGTTTCCACTCGACGTCTGAGACAAGATGGCAAGATATGGAAAGTGAGTCATGCAGCAGACTGCTGCATTCAATGGAACTTCTTAGCATGTCATTTTGACGTCCAGCTCTGTTTACTCCCAGCCAGGAGATGGAGGTGGGACAGAAATAACGGTGCTGATATTTTATGTGATACTTGGCTGCCTGCACAACGAAGCAAATGATCTCTGCTGAAGCGTGTAATGTGCACAGGTTCTCTACTGTCATGTAATGGGTTGGGGAGGATTAAAAAGGGCTAAATGGGAGTGCCTTCACAGGGAATGGCCAGGTGACTTTGTTAGGCCCTGCGGTATACGCCAGCAATGCTGTGATGTATTGTCAGATCATTGTGACCTTCCTGTCAGTCACACGTGTAGAGGTAGGTCTGGCAGTGAAGTCCTAAGAGCTTTTTGGTGGCTTCATGGTGTTTATGCTTTTACATTTCACTTTGCAAACATCAAATATCCATGATAAATTTGCAGATAATTGGACTTTTGGGATTGGCAGGTATTGTTTGAGTTTGTACATGGCAGCCCCAGTATTTGAGGCTGCATTCAGCTATATAATGTAATGTGAATGTGTCCTACTGAGAGGCACAGGAGGGGCACTATCAGGGGAGAAGAATCCAAACAATCATCATTTTTTCCCGCGGCAGAGGGGATTTCTCAAACTCTTCCTCTATCTCTGTGTCATCAATCATGCTCATGAATGCCAAAATGGCCTCATGATGGGCTCTCTCTGCGGGTGTTCCCTTGGAGAGCTGCAGGAAACATTGTGTCCTGCAAGTGTTATAGGGTTGCAGCATTGGAAGTGGAACAACACAGCACTCAAAGCATATCAAAAAGCTTAAGGAAGGCTATGTTTTTTATTTTTTTTATTTTACCCTTGTGCTTCATTTTAAATTTATGAGCTAAAAATTTGGTTTATACAATAAGTAATAATAAGTTCATGTGGAATGCAGAGGTGTACAGTATTTGGTACATCTATACAATTTAATGCTCAGTAGTTCTGCAAGAAAGACCGTTTCAAGTGTAATTTTACTTATTTAAGAATGCATTTTGTTATGTAATCTACTTCACTACTTTTAAAATAAGCAATTTGAATTAATATCAAGTCTTTAATTTGCAGGTTTGTGGCTAGTAAGGCTATCTGATTGCGAAAGGGCCAATGAAAACCATGACATACGGACCAAAAAAGTTGCAGCGCAATAAATATCAGGGCAGATAAATAATCAACCGATACTGGCCTATCACATCTATATTCGGTCTGTTTTGGTATTGGCGTATATTAGCCTATAGATATCTGATTCGTCAGATTATGTCAAAGCATTTGAATTCTTAGGCAAAATGTTCTTTAGAAGCCAAAGTATATGTGCAAAGTTTTTTGATGAATTTTTCTTTTTAAAAAAACACAAAAAAACTGAACATTTGAATAGTCAGGACTGTTCTTTGTTTGTGTTGGAATAGTGATGTCAGTTAGATTTGGTTCGGTCAGAACTGTGAAATATTAAATAATCCATCTTTGCTCACTACATCTGAGCCTTTCTTACCCACAGGTGTGCATAAACTACAGGTTGAACTGAACTTCTTTTTAAAAATACAAAACTCTGAAATTATCGGTTATCGGTATCGGCCATTACAAGCAGGTAATTACCAGTTATCACATCAGCTGAAAAAAATCCATATTGTGCATCCCTAGAAACAATGACTAAAAAAACGGACAGACAAAAACAACAAAAAGCTGCAGCAGGCACAGGTTTTGAGAATGAGCATGACCACTGACAAGGTAATTTGGATTGAAGATTCTGAGAAACACACAGAGTATTGACAGTTCGCATCATCTGTTATTTAAGTGCTTGAAGATTGAATCATCAGTAAAGCATATGGCCTTGATCAGACAGAGCGCAATTTTGCAACAAGTTGTTTTATATATTGATGAGAAAATGTGATACAGACTTGCGGTCCCCAGAGACACACAGAAAGAGAGAGAGAGAGTGCTCATATGGACTGACTGCTATTCTCAACATGACGAAACTATTCATAAACTCAGTCAACATTTGATCGTGCAGTTATAAATGATGAATGTGTGTGAACTTGGGAACAGTGGTTACATGATCTGAAACAAGCCACAACTTGCAGTGACCTGCAAATGGGCTTCTCACTTCATCCAAGTCTGTCTGCATAAATCATCCACCTGCTAACCACCCGAACGTATTATTCTCTCCAATTTAGAGTCCCACACCTGCTCCTCTACTGATCCCTGTAGACTATATTACATTGTTAATAATGTCAAGCAGCGCAAGCTTTCCAGGTGATTTCTTTATTGTGTGTTGTATTGATGTCTGAATGATTTACTAATAATTTAACTAATAATTTCAGAAGTTGCTCTCAGTTTCTTTTCTACACACACAGTAATATCCCTGCAGAAAATGTTATGAGGCATTTAAGCAGCAAAACTCAAATCTGTAAAAACTTGAACATGTTTGAACTTGACAGGAAACTCCCCAGAAGAAACAGAATCAAATAATCTGTTGTGCTGCTGTGCGTAAATGCACACGCATGCAGTGTCTCTTTCACTGGGAGGCCACAAACTATTTACCACCTGCAACCCTTCTGCCATCTATCAGGATATTAATTTTTATTAACCGCAGCGCCCGCTGTTTTAACTGCAGTCCATGCCTCACTAGTGAGTGTTCATGCATGCGCGTGTCATAGGTGGGCTCCAGATTAAACAAATAGCTCTAAACCCCTGTTAAAAAGTGACTAATATGCTGAGTAGATTTTGAGAAGTATACTTTGTAGTTTTACTACAGTATGTTTTTAACATCCGTAGTTTTACTTGTAGTTGACTAACATTTCAGTACTGTTAATAGTACATCTACTGTAGTACATTTTCTGCCTCAGTTTTAACAGTTTTCTTTATATATAAGATTTGAGTATATGTGGTTTTGCCCTCACCTTTCTCAATGGTTTGAAGTGAACAAAAGACTTAGTCACAGATTGTAGATGAGAGAGAGTTATTGCTTATTAATACTTAAGGATCGAGATTAATGGCCATGTGAAGTTCAGTGAATGTGCTAGGTAAAAAAAACTGCAACAGCAAATGTTCTTTTCTTGGAAATTGTACCGTTTTTTATGTATCTTTTATGTCTTGCAACTGTTTTACGAAGCCGTCCTGCAGAGTGTCCTGTCCTTTGGCCTGATTTGTGTTTTTGGTAACCTGTGCAGCCAAGACAGGTTTCAGTGCATGATCAAAATGGCGAGCAGGGTCATTGGGTGCGATCAGACGTCAGCTGCTCAGTTATGTAAAGATCTCATTCTAAGTAAGGCTGAGTGCATCCTCAATGACCCGACTCACAATCTACACAACAGGTTCCAACTAAGCCATCAGGGCAAGGAGAGGTTTCTGCACAAGAAAATAAGAACAGCCAGGTTTAGGGATGCTTTTGCCTCCTCAGCAATTAGACTGTTAAATGAGAGGGACAGTATATTGTATAATGGAATATTAGTTGATTATAATGTTGATGTAGAGTTTGTTTCTCAAGGATCATAGCCTACTGCATATTGGTGTGTGTGTAAATGCTCATTTATGCTTAACATTAAATATGCATACGGATATGGACCGAGCCTTCTGTTTGTACTCTGTATTCATTTTGTCAATATTTCTGCATTTTCTTGGAAAGCTTATGGATACTGACAAAACGGAGCAGTACCACCGGGAGTTGTGGAGGCAGTGTAGCAGTGTAGCCAAAGTTTTATCCCACAGTATTGGAAGTGATGTTTGTTGTCAGTTAGTTAGTGAAAAGACTAGTCTGTCCACATGTCATGATGTATTTAACAGGGATGGGTCATGTTTTTGAATATTTGAATAGTCATTAAATTAGAAGAAATCAAATAGTTCATGTTGTTTTGTCTTTTAAGGTCTATTTTCCCTGGTTTGTTTCCTTTATTTTACCAGCAGCTGGAAATAACGCGATACTACCAGGATATCTGCTGACCCTGATGTATTTAATTTCAGAGTAACAGGCTGTTTACTGAACATTTACTGGCTCCAAACTGACTTACACCATGTCAGAGAAGCAGTACACATTGTTACACCAGCCTCCAGCCTCAAAAAACAGAAGAGTTGAGTGGACAAAAAGTTTATTTTTGATGCCAACGTGTCTGTGGGTTTTACTCCGTCTGACTGCTTTCTTAATAAGCACCTGCCAGTATCGGTTCAAGATCAGTGATGGATAAATACCAGCTGTTGTGACCCGACTTGTAGCTGAAAAGCTGTAAGTTTGCTGTGTTTGTGTTGTTTTAGTGTTTGCTCCCAGAGGTTTGGGTGCTGTCATACTCAATTGTTTAGTACTGGGCGACAGTTAAGAGAGACCGTGTGAATGTTAAGTCTCGTTTGAAGCAATACAATGAGAGTAGGTGCTCAGATGGTGTAACTGTTTTTTCATGCTGCTTTTTGTGGAAGTTTATAAGCTTTATAAGCTCTTGAGCTTTGTTTATGTACAGAAGCAGGTGTGGCCATTCGCTCCGGCTTGTGAGTAATGCAAGTGTTGCTGCTGCGTGTAAATGGGTCTCTCTGTGGTTGTGTGTGTGTGTGCCAGGGTGGGGTGGGGGGTGGTGGTGTCTATTACTCAAGAGGTACGTTATTACAGCCTCCTCCAACATTACCATGTTTGTTGTTTTCAGAAACTTTTGACTCCTCTTCTTCTGTTTCTTTGGGGTAACCTTTGACTTTGAGTGATGCACACTAGTGGATGTAGTGCATCTTAGCATCTATGCCAACCATTGTAAATAAAGATGTGCGAAGTGTCTTCCTTTCCTCCCACTGTACAAAACTGAAGCCAATCTTCAAGCACTGCCATCCCAGCTGACTCAATCGCCAGCAGGCTCAGCTGTCAATCATGGCATGAAACCTCTTTTTTATAGCATCAGATATCTAAATTAAAACCAAACTGATCAGAAAAAATTAACACCTGAACAAACATCAGCATGATAAGAACTACCTAAAATGACAGAAACCATCTTTCATAAAAATTTATTTGACGTGTACTGACCCATGTCCCATCTATTAACATTGGGAAGGCAGGATTTATGACCTATACTGCAGCCAGCCACCAGGGGGCAATCAAGATGCTTTGGCTTCACCTCTGGGGAGCTCTCATGTTGTCCATTTCTAGTTATTTCAATAATGCCAATGAAAGGATGTATGGAAATATGCAGGCAGTGACAGTTACATCGATTGAAACGTTAAGTATCTATTTTCGTACCTAAAGGGGGCAAAAATTAGCCTCTCTGGGGATTCAAGGGGGACTGCATAATGTACGTCATTTTCTGCTTAATGACTCGAATTTCCAGATCCACTGTTGTGGCCGTTATTCCATCTCGTTCTGGGTTCATTGCATGGGTGAAAAAAAGTCCAAAATGGAAATCTTCAAAAAACAATCCAAGGCACGCTGTAGGGTTGTGCAAAACTGAAATGTCTTCATTTCACAACATGTATTTGAAACGACGAACACGTTGCGACCAACACAGGTCTTCATCAGGGTCATTGTCAGCAGTTGCTCACACACATATGCTGTGCTGCACTAATGAGTTGAGTGGGCGGATAGTTCTCTGTCAATGTGCAAGTCTATTGGTCAATAACAAGTAAGCGATACATCATCAAAATGAGGGAGAAAGAGAGGGGAGGGAAGGACATTGGAACGAACTGAAGGGGAGAGAGAAAGGAGATGAGAGCAGGAGAAAACCTGAGTGATTAAAAAGAAGATAGACCTCATCTGGCTATCAAGTCAAGGTTGACATAATCTTTTCTATACACAAAATAAATTCCTCATAACTGCAAATCACCTCAGCCATCAACGGTTCCAACGAAATACATTTTTTATATTGCTCCTGAAGTCAAATTTCACAGAATCTCATCACTGTGGCAGTGGTATTTTGTTGTTTTTAGTTTTACAGTTCAAAAGGTCTTGTGTTGGATGAGTCTTTTTAGGCAGTCGCCTCCTCTGATGTTCTTTTGAACAACTTCTAACACCATGACCTTCAGTGTGTTTGGGGGTTGCCATGTCTTGCTGGCACATGTAATGTCACGGGATAATCAAACATTCCTTGTGTGGATTTTTATGTTCTGCAACTCGTTTTTTCTTTTTTTTTGTCTTCTTTTCCTTCATCCGACACTCCAGTCTATAAACAAAATGTATGGTGTTGCAGTTGGCAAAGTGCCTCATTTAAAATGTGCAACACTGTTAGTTCTGACAGCAGATTTTTATTTAGTTTTAGTCATATTTTAGTCATCTGAATTGTTTTAGTTTTGGTCAGCTAGATATCGTAAGACTTTAGATTTAGTTGACTAAAATCTATTGTGTTAGGTGAAGTGTTATTTAAATGTTTCTCTAGAATTTCCAAGTTCATACTCCTGGAGGAAACACATATCGACCTGTTGTTAACATTTACATAAAGTAGATTTCTTCAAACATGCATGAGGGCAAATTGTTAATCTATAGTTATATTTATCTGGTCAAATGTTAATATATGATGTATTATTGACCTTCCCTGCACAATGCCCATGGCATTCTATGAATGGTTCCTAGAATACAAACCATAACTATAATACAAATGATATATTAGCAACTCCAGCAACTCAGTCACTTTTTTGGTGAAGCATTATGTTCACTATGGGCACTGTTATGTAGGGCTGCACAATTGATCGAATTTTAATCACAATCGCGATTTTGCCCACCACGATTAAATTAACATGATCGTCGGCGATATTAACATTTAAAATGCGAGCTCTGCTGCATATCAAATCAAGCGCTTTCTCAACCAGTAGTCAGCCAACCACCAGGGGGCGAACAAAAGGGTAGGGCTTCATTAAAGCTGCAGTAGGTAGAAATGCCTGAAAACTATTGATATTTGAGTCTCATCTGAGTTAGGTTTCGTTTTCTGTGTCCTCAACCCCTCCCACTAGATGTGCAGCACGCGCTTCATGAGCGCAAGCAACAGTTAACGGAGGCACGCACAGACCGACAGACATCAACTGTGTGTAATAAAACAGACACCTGACAGTAAAAAACACCGACCTCTCATCCGAGGGGCGAAGTGTCTTCTAGAACTCTACCAAGTCCATTTGCCTACGACAAGCTTTTCTTCGAGTAGCTTAATATAATCTTGCCGGTGACAAGTTGAAAATTCAGTGAAAAAGTCGTATTTATCTCAGGGCTTGACAGAGTGTGTGGTGAGACCTGGCGGAGCGGAGGGACAGAGCCGCCGCTCACCCACAGACTGCTGCTGAGCTCGAGGGGAGCTTTGGAGGAGAGAGCCGGGGGCAGAGCTGGAGCTCCTGGTGGAATAAATACCCAGAGTCATATTGGATTCTGCATCTGATCCAATGTACTTTACTTTGTGAACGCGCTGAGATACAAAGAGGAGAGGGAAAAGAAGACATACTGCTGGGAAATAACAGAAAGAACCAGGATCTCTTGAGTGCACAGTTCAGTCAGAGGCTGAACTGAACACAAATACACACACTCTTCCTGCATTGGAGATCGGATCTCTCCTCAACTTGGCCCAACATTTTTTGTCATGCTTTAATTTGATGACAAAAGTGTCAATATTTTTCTTCATAATTTTTGTCATCATAAATTAATTTCACAGATTTCTATTTTCCAGCACTGTCAAATCAAATCTGATCAAACCACAGCCACACAGTCCTGGTGAAACAGATTGTTTTTTTTTCCCTATTATGTAGTCATGAATATTTGACGTTACTGAGAAATTCAAAGTTTTCAGGAGCTTTAATATTTACTTCTATAACTGTGAAACTAATGTGCAGTTTTTTTAAACCTCTTATTGAGAACATGTGGGAGCACATGTATTTAATAAACTGTTGGTAATGTTTTCTTCCATTTTTCTTCATTTCTTTCTATGCATAGTATTTGTTCTTTTGTTAGAGGTTGGCTTTAATTCATCATCAGCCGACAGCATGTCTGTCACCGTCAGCTGAATTCAGGCCATTGAATTAGTTCAAACATGATACTGAAGTGGACCACGCACACGATCACCTTCATAAAACCATTAGTTTACCAACAGTCCAAACCCCAAGTTATTTCATTCTGTCAGTCTGGAGGCTTCAGTCTATGCAGCAACGCTCTGTTTCAGCTTCCAAAGATAAGATATCTTCAGATCTGAATTTTGATTTGTTTGGGTTTCTTTAGAAAACTCATGTCTTCAGGGTTACTGTTTTTTTAAACACCAGAAGTTTCTGGATTCTATTTCTAAACCCTAATCCTGTCTGTGACCCAGGCTTTCTGTTTACTCTGTTTGTGGCCTTCAGCAGGGTTTATGTCCAACTTTCTGCTGCTTATAACCCTGGTTGCAGAAATGATAATTCAGCCTACACATTTTTTTTTCAACCAGAAGGGAAGGGATTTTAGCCGGCAGTTGCAGTTATTAATGAAGCTGTTTCCTTTGCTAATTTTCAGCGCATATTTTGTGAAAAGGGAAAGGAGGGGAATTCAGATACTTTAAGTGCAACAAGGCTTTACAAACACCAAATGCTGGGTTACTGAAGCTTGACCAAATACTGTAAGCCTGACATGCTTTGTTGATAAGCAGCTGCTGTCATATAGGTTTGTGTAGCAACGATGCTGCCAACACGACCATGAAGAATTAATGTTTGTCAAACTCATTTGAGATAAATCGACTGTGAAAAACAAGGAAATGGATTGAAGTGATTCTCCTGAGACGGCATGGCAATAGCTGTTTAATGGTTTAAGAATCATTTGAAATGTGAAAGAATGAGTGCTCCTGCCGTCAACAAGAGATTGAATAGATCTTATTTTGATCTATTAGTTCCTGTCAACAACTGTCCAATTAAATTCTAACCTGGAGACACTGAGTAAGAGCTTTTTCATTCCTCACTTTAAGAAGCTGGCGTAAACATATTTTCACTAGTCACTGATCCTGTTTTATTTCCTTAAAAAAAAAACCCAAAACTTTAAACCAGTATGGACATACATGCTTGATGCAACAGAAATAGAACCAGCTTCTTTTGGTGGGTTACATCTTATTAAAGTCTCTTTAAACTGAATTTAATTGATGGAGTGGACGTCATTCTGTTCACACACTGAGCTCAAAATGGACTTTTTCATTTCCTCAAAATGAATTGGAAGGTAGTTGAGAGGTGTTACATTTGGATAAATGGTGAGATTGACTGTCATATTTTGTTCTCGCCTGCCACGAATCACAAGACATGGTGTTGTTCAGACATTTTTGGCACATATCTCATACTTGATACCTGCCTACCTTGTCTGATTCTATTTATTTATTTATTTTTTAGAATTGTTTACACGGTTTTCCAGCAGTTGACAAAATTTCACTGTCTTTTTTGTTTTGTTTTTTTCAAGCCATCCACGGATCATCGCTGACTTTCAGAAAACAATCCTCAGGATCAGCGTGCGTTTCTTCCTTGACACAGGGTTCAAATTTTGGCTCGTGGCGGTGACGTATAGCTGGTGCTTTTCCCCGACACCTCATCTGCCTGTCAGAAATGTAGCCACCGTGAAACAAAGCCCCCCTCAAATGCCTCGTTGCTGTCGTTGGATCTATCTTTAGCTCCACGTCTGCCACTCCTGTCTTGTTGACAACGTCTGACTAGACATGATGTGCAACTGGAGAGGGTGTTTGCCTTTACACTGCTCCTGAGGACGGTTCAGTCACTGTGGTGTGTTTGAGCGAGCCACCGCAGTGAGCTGCATGTTGTGCAGTTTAGTTGTGTCCTCTCAGTTAAACAGTCTGCTGACTGGAGGACACTGTAACAAGGCATCAAGGCTAATAATGGCCGGTGTCAGTAAACTAAGCTGTAAATGCTGAGTGAAAGGTAATGATCAGTGCAGGTCTCAAGGCCCTGCAGGTCTCCAAACAGCCACCAGCTGCTACCTGTAGTGCCGTCCTCTGCCATGCTCCACTTAGCAGGTTGACGCAGAAGAGAGTGGCTTGCTTGCTCTCGTCTCATTCTCAGGGGCTTCTAGGCGTGCTGCCCATGTGGATTGAATATCCACACCGCTCTCCTCATGCCTCCGCTTAGGCTTTTTTATTACATACTCCTCAATAAATATCAAAGCCACCGCATAGTGCTATATGCTGATTATGCGGTGCTTGTCATTCCTAAAGGTGCTGCACATGGTGTTAGGGAAATCCATACATTAATCTCAGCTGTAATGATATTGGTGCACCTTGCAGAATGGCACATGAATATTCCACTGCTATTACCCTCCAGGTCAAACATATTGTACTTTTTGCTTATATATTTGTCTTCCTGGCAAAGATTTATGCAAGGATAGGTCTAGTCTTTGCTTTTACACGTAGGGGATTGTCTCACTGAACAATATAATGTAGAGCTGAAACATTTTTTTTTTTTTATCATCAGTTCATCTGCAGGATATTTTCTCCATTAATCGTTTGGTCTGTAAAGGTTGTTAAAAAAAATGTACTCAACAATTTCTCAGAGCCCAAGGTGAAAGTCTTTCACACAAGACCAACAGCCCAGAACTGAAAATAGTCACTTTGCTGTCTTGTATGGCTGTAAGAAAAGAAGCAAACCCTGATGTTAAATAAGTCTGAGGCAGCAAATGTTTGACATTTCAGCTTTTTGACTGAAAAAATTGACTGCTAAAATATTTACCCATTAATTATCAAGTAAATGATGAATCAGCAACACTTTACAATGACTATCACTAATAAAAGGTAAATAGTTATTTATTAACTTTATTTAATAGTTATTTCACTGTTAACAATTATGTTATAATTTATATTTCATCATTTGTGTAATATACACAGGGTTGGACAGTAATTGATTAAATGTAATTTGGATTATGTAATCAGATTACAAAATAAGTAACTTTAATTACTAATTACAAAAAATGTCACATAATTTGTATTCAGTAACTGATGACATTTTAAAGTGAACTGACCAAACCCTGAATATACAATTATTAGGCTGTAGAGTACATGATAGCTGATCAGAGATGATCACAATTACACTCTGATTAAACTGGTAAATAGTTAATTGATGTGCACATTGTAACATTTTATACACTACAACTATTAAGTATTTGTTAATGATTAACAAATGATTTGTTAACCGTGAGGAAATCATTACATACAGTAGAGAGATGGACCAGATATTTGTAACACTTTGTTAATGGTTAATAATTAGTTTGTAAACATAAATATATGTTATAAACATTATTTGACTGCTATTATGAAGCTGCAACTGATGATTAGAATAACTTATGTATTTACATGAACTTACAAAGGTAAAATACTTACTTTAACCTGAAGCATATCTTTTCCTAAACCTACCCAAGTAGTTTATGTACCTGTGATTTTGAAAGTCTGCCTAGATGTTGCATTGTTAACTTGACCGTGAAACCCTGCATGTGCAAAATCTACACTTGAGTGGTACCTACAGGTCATAGTTTGAAGCTTATGGCCACTGACCAAGCTGTCGTATTTCAGGAGTTGGGAGTGAAAACATGTTTTCTATAAACCTTATCTGAATGGTTACTGAAAAGTTACACATATGTTTCAAAAAACTTTGTAAATGACTAATAAATACTATGTAGTACATGTATAAACATGGTTGGATGGTCATTATAAAGTAGCAGCAGATGTTTTTAAAATTTGACAATTATTTAGTAAATGGTTCATACAATGTATGCAAATATTATTTAAATATTTGTTCACAGTAAAATAACTGCTTTTTTTTATTTAAGAAGGGACAATGCACATTAATTACCTTGATCACTCAAGTCCATCATGTAAAAGTGACAGATTTAATCGTACAGGCTCATTTACATCTGCAGTCCCTGGCAGGTTGATGTAAAAAACATTTAAAAAAATATATACAAGAGCACATAACCACATACAGAAAGCACTTCAGCACAGACAAAAGCATATAAGCACAATTAATGAACGATGACATAATCATATAACCAACAACATTAAAGAAAATGTGCTGCAGAAAAGCACGAGCACAGACTAAAGCACGCAAGTACAAATAGTAAAACAGTGACGCAACCATACAACCAAAAAACATTTGAGAAAACCTCTATTTCTATTAACTTGAGTTTAATTAACTATCAATTTGCTATTAATTAATGAAGTTTATTATAAAGTATCACTGATTAATCTAATAACTTGTTCAGCTCCAGTGGAATGTAATCACTTACCTCCTCTGTACTGAATTTCTGTCTTTGAATCCAAAGCAGGAGGTATCAGCTGCAGCTTCAGAGACAGTTTTATGTTCAAATGTCACAGTGAAGCCCGGTTTTGGGAACGATGAACTTGAAAACAAAAAATAAATTGTTTAGAAAACCTATTCCTCCACAACAATTTCTTCAAAGCCTCTTAAAAATGTTTCTTCTGCTGTGACAGAGGGCAGTTATGCATTTTTATTTCTCTCCTCAAAGAGATTGTTTTTTATCGTACATTTAACAGTATTTCAATATGAAACACTATACCGTTGAGTCAACACTTGGCTGTTTTATCATGCACACAGCCTTGCACATGGCATGTTGCAGTAGAATATTTTGACATATTCAAAAAAAAAAAAGGAAATACTGACACATTTGCTAGGAGTATGAAACTGTTCCAACATCTTTATTCCTGTCCTTTTTCCCTTCACGCTGACTCTCCCGAGGATGAAGAATACCATCATACCATTGTACTGTGCTGCTTTTATTGTAGACTGTTTTATGTCAGTGAGAATTCATTTCCTCTTGAACCTGTCCTCATTCACCCAAGGACATATACTCTTCTGTATCAGCATCCCCAGTTATTTAAAACGCGAGCATGCCTTTCATTATGACTTCTGACATGACCCAAAATGTGATAGGAATAATGTCATTCACTTTTGATTGATGCAAGTTCTAACTTGAGCGAGAAACTTGGCTATTCTGTACACAAAACCCTCTCGAGACATTATTAAAAGTGTGAAGGAAAGACTGTGTGGAATACACAGATTTATAGATCCATGCTGTTGTTCCTATGCATTGCATTTCATCCTCATGTACTGCAGTTCTTGAGGATATGATGTAGGTTTCTTGTCAAAGTCTGATATCCAGCAGTCAGGGAGCATGTTTGAGTGTGCTCTATAGAGTGAGGTGTAGAACAGAAACGGTGAATGGTTACTCCATTCAAACTATGTGCATTAAAGGGACAGTTCACCCCAAAATCAAGGATTTTCTTTTTCTCTTACCTGTAGTGATATTTGTCCATCTAGATAGTTTTGTTGTGATTTGCTGAGTTTTGGAGATATCAGCCATAGAGCCACCACTGAAATCTTAATGGCCACCCCAATTGCCACCCCTTTATCCTCAAGTATGATTGGCTGTCTGTCCAGTGAGAGCCAGGACTGTGAGCCAGCTGTTTGATGAGTATTTTTAAATGTACATTGTGACAAGGTTATTTTATGAATCATTTTACCGCACAGAATTGTATAATGAAATAGTTAGTTGTAGTTCCTTTTATGCTAAGTAAAAACAGAAAACTCAAAAAACTATATTCAGCAAATGAGTGAATAAATATTAAATCATACAAAATAACTTGGGATGCTGATGATGCATTTTGGATTCTCAGACTGAGGGTAATGGTAGGATGGCGGTACTGTTTCTTTTTGAAGAAGTGAAGAATAAAGTATGGAGGCTTTATACTATATTTGGTGCCATTCTGTTGTGTTGTGCATGGTACGATTATTTATTTTGCAAATAAAGCTTTTAAAACACAAAACACATATTGTAAGATACTGTAATGTTAGTCCTCAAAGTAGATATGAGAAATAGTGTCAGCATGTGTGTGTGTCTGCATGCGAAGGTGCGTGCCTTGTGCATGCACATACTGTACATCATGCCACCTTTGCATAAGTCAGTCCCCCATTTGTGCCACTCCTGTCAAAAAAGTCTGGAGATGTCGGTCATCTCTTGAATATTATGGAGCAAAATGGCACTCGGCTTGCAGTGCTGAAAGCGCCAAAAAGTACATGTGAAAAATTCCACACCGGTGTCTCTTTCCCGAAATGATGACCTTGTTGTGAGCAGTTTCATGCAGGAGCTACTTTCTTTCTAATGGAAAGAAAACCTCTCGATTTAGTTTTAACAAGGAGGTGAGGGGGTCTGTCTTTCTAATAGAAAGAAAGTAGTTCTGGTATATTCTACTGCAGAAAGAAAGTAGTTCCTATGTTAAACTGCTCACAACAAGGTCTGTGGATTATCTTGAGTATCTGGGTCATGAGAAACTGGTATTAATTTCTTTCTCTTGTATTCTTTGGGCACTTTTAGCACCATTTAGTCCCATTATATTGGAAAGAAGGCAGACATTTCTATGGTGGATATCTTAAGAACTCTGCAGCTCGGACCAAAACAATCTTGGTAGATGAATAGCACTACAGGCTAATGGAAAAATATGTATTTTCTATTTTGGGGTCAACTTTTCCTTTAAGAGCCTTGGATGTCTGAGAGCATTATGACATTGAGTGAATATGATGAGTGTTGGATAGAACTGTGGTTTACAGCAACCTCTGGCTAACCTCTCGATTTAGTTTTAACAAGAAGGTGAGACAAGTGAGCGTTCAGGGTCAGATATAATGAGATCCTTACGCTGTATCATTTCAAGATGTGATGCTCATGAAGCCAGAAAATAACTTGCATATTAATTTATTCATACAGTAAATCTACCCTCTTACTTCCTTGCAGTCTGACGTATTCATTAATTCATTTGCTTGTGCATTTGTTCATACTAAGCCTGTCGATGCTTATGTCTTGAGTTATTGTTATTAATTTGCTTCCTCTCTGCTGCAGTGGCATTTTAAAGTGTGCACTGCTTTGTGTTGTAGTTAAAATAACCCTAGTCGCATATAGACCAGCCTAAATCTCTTGAGCTCAGATTATTCAATTTATCATGGGAATCCACTGAGAATCTCTTGAGCATCAGCTATAAGCTCTAAAGAAGTTGCATAGAAGCGGTCTGTGTGATAACAGAAATGAGCAGCACTGTATGTTGGGTTTGAAATGAGTGCAGTATTTTAGGTGAAGGTCTGTCTGTTTGAAGGCTGACCCTCTTACCTATCTGGCAAGACAGGGAATTGGATTAGCCCTGCACAGACATGGACAGCCTTTTTCTTGGGCAAGACTAACATACTGTAAGCAAACTTCAAGTGAGCCATTTGAGACCACAGTGACCAGAGCAAAATTTAATCAAATTGGAATCAAATTGCTTCATTCCACTTGTTATCATGTAGGTTTACTTGTTTTTGAGAATTTTCTTCAATTCATTTATTGGTGAGAAAAACAATTTTGCAATCAATTGTCATGTCTATATCACCAACAAATCAGAACTTTTTCAGAGCTTGGCAAACATGAGAGGACGACAGATAAAATGCATGATGGCATCAACTGGACAAATTGGCAGACAATTAGACAAAATCAGAAATTTGTAACATATTTGTTGTAGTAAATCATAAAGTGACCATGATAAGTCATCAGAGACCAAGGAAACGTGCTAAGTTGAAATACTCACTTTTCTGACATCAACACTGCAGCCCTGGTGGACCTCTTTGAAATTTCTATTCTGGGGAGGAATAACTTTTTGTGTTAACCTGTTTTACATTAATTAGAGTTTAAATTAAGGCAGAATGCTTGCTAAATGAGCAACTGTTTGTTTATGAGTCGTATGAAGTCATTAACAATCTTGTTGAAGCTGTAGATGTTTCTCATAATTAAATTGAGAAATATGTTAATGGGGTCTGGCAAGCAGTGAAACAAACTCCAATTTCGGGCTGTGCATTTTCTGAGCAGTGGGTGTTTGTTTTCAGGCTTAACTTTACATTGACAGACAGCTGACAGTTATAAATAGCTTATCAACTTACAGTGTAGGACTCGTCCTTGCTTGTTAATGTCAATTTACAATGTTGTGCGTGTTGGTGTCCACTCCCACAGTGTTCATGCAGCCAGTCCAAGCATCCCCGATTCTGGGGAAGAGTGGGCGGGGGGAAACAACTCGCTTCAACCATAGACTGTATATTAGATAGGATTTCAACCTTTAGTACACAGTCTATGGCCCTAATTTGCTATTTGGACTGCTGTACTCATTTTTGTACGCATTGCTACATATTGCTCCTTCAATATTCTGGAAAGTGTTTCTTGACTGATTGATGACTAAAATGAGGCTACGAGAGTTTTTGTTGACTAATTCAAACAAAAAATGAAGGAACTGACAAATTCCGACTAAAACGCATGGTCTCTTAATCTAAGAAGTATAGAACTCAGTCTTTAAAAGCTGCCAGAATTCAGATGACTTTGCAGTTGCCTTTTTGGTGATGAAGTGATGTGACAAGGAAGAAAAAGAAACTGTACTGACACCAAGAATGTTGATCTCATTAGGACTGAGTGTGGCTTCAAGTGTGCATCCATTAAAAGTTTGTCAGGGGAGGCATGGGACACAGCAGATGGCAGAGCACATATGCTGTGGGTCTCTTTGGCCAGGTACACTGATGAATACTTCTGAGAGTTGGCCTACCTTTGCTGGTATGCACAAGAACTTGGACACTTCATTCTCGAAGCTGATTCATAAGTTCAGTTTGTAAAAGATGTACAAGCTGTAATGTCTTCATATAGACGGAAAAAACTGTTGCGCCCGACAACCTGAGTATTTTGAAAATCATTAGTTATAATTTAATTTAAAGAGACATGACTATTTGATTTTATCCTCCCTATAGTTGCCTTCCCTCCTAAGTTTCACACATTTTAGAACCTTTGTGTGCTTCTGCAAGAATGATCACAAGAACCAAACAGACGTTCAGTGCTGTTGTAAATTTTTCCGTCTGTGGTATCAAGAATGGTGGAAATGCTTGCATACACTTTTGTAACTTTAAAGCTGACTCTCAGAGGGCTGAGATTAGGTGCAAAGCTGTGAGATCTGAAGGAAAACAGCTAAATGTGACAGACTTGAAGTAGAAACAATCAGGTGTTAATATATGCAGTTTTAAAATGGCTAATTGGCTAAAACAGTTGTTCTTACGATTAGAAAGGGGGAGCAAGGAAACCTTTGGAGCTTGGCTATTAACATCCAGTTAGACTGCTTGTTCGCAGTGACAGAACATATACAAAGATGACTCAGAATCAATTGCAAAAATAGAGTGGCTTTGAAACACAGGTGGAGGTGTTTATTGGAGTTACCTGTGGCAACAGATGCATGAAAGACATCACAAGCTAAATGAAACATACAAGCAACAGATAGCGTGTCTGAAACAGATACATAAATGTAGGATTATATTCACGTAAACAAATGAACTAATTCATAAATAGTTCATAAAAAAAATAACACTGAAATCTATGAAATGGCAGGTATGAACTGTAACATGTGAGCACATTTCAGCAGGTTGAATTTAAATACAGAGCTTTGCATAAGTTTTCACGCCCCTGGACGCATTCGAAGCCAACAAAATAATGACTAGCAGGTCGGGCGCAGGTAACTTCTTTTTATGTTCTTTTCATCTTTTGTGTTTATACTGGAACGCTACATTAGCTCAGCTAGCCGTAGCTTTGTTGTTATATGGAAGCCAGCCAGTTCTGGTCTGTAATCCTCGCTGGTAGGTGTCCGTATGTGTTTGTGTTGCTATATGTAAATTTACTTCATAGACATGTCCTAAAAGTAATGATATAGCTGTGTGAAAAAGAAATGGTCAAACTGCAGGAATACATTTAATTAGCACTACCTTTGAGCTAGCAGGTAGAGCATATAGTTGTCATCCTTGAAACCAAAGCTGCTGTCTGAGTTTCATTTATTTCCTGCATTCTGGTGATTTTTAAGAATGAAAATAACAAAATAATATGTACACATTTTTTTGGCAAACATGCCTGCATATGACCTATAATGGTGGTGTCCAAACCTTGTCTGACATGCCCACCTTCAGAAGCTGAAAAATTTTTTATACCCCCCACCCCACAATTATTATCAATCATTAACAATAATTATGGAAGAAATTGATTTAAAAAAAGGATTTCCAGGACATCCAAAATTTACTAGTTCTTTACACTTCTCTCTCCATCTCTCCTCACTAAGGGACTAAGGAGATGGAAGAGGATGAGGAGTGAGCATGGATGTATTAAGAAGAACTGAATACGGCCATACAGCAGCTCTCCTCCACATCCAGAACATAGCATTACATCTGTGGTCATGAAATGACATTTGGTGAAGCTATGTTGTTGTCTGGGTGGAAACTTTTCGAGTCATAAGATTTATACACACCGTACATAAAATTGTCAGAAACGGGGAGAAATACAGGAGAATTGTGACCCCGTGAGGAAACCCGAAGGGAGCAATGAACAACGAGAGTCTCCTGGGAAACTCGGGACGGTTGGCAAGTATGAGGTAGAGTGCACTCGGTGCACTGTGGCTGATTTAGTTTATCTAGAGATAATAATAATTTTCACTCAAACTATACAGATTTTTTTTTCACTCACTCACCAATCAACTGGTTGAAGAGTAGGTGGAATTTCAGTCAACCAAGATTTTCTTTGGTTGACTACAGCTCTACTCTTCATCTTTTCATCAAAATAGTGAAAAAACAATTTGATTTCTAGATTTTTACACTGCCAGATGAGTCAAAGGGCTTGAGTACTTATGCAAGGCAGTTTTCAGTGCTTCATCAGCAGTGATAATTTTGCCAATTTAACCTACTCTCCATTTAATTACAGACATGGAAGTGACATGAAGTAATTGAAACTTATGATGACAGCTTATATAGGTGTTAAAAACCCTTAAATGCATGCATAAACCTCTCTCATTAAAACTAAACCTTACATTTTTCCAGGTGTCTGTGCATGGTTGATATTAGCGACAAAGAATTAGTATGTATTAAATCTTCTGTCAGTTTTGTTATTAATATGTTAATGTGAGTAGGATCTGCTGCTCTGTATGCATGTTAAACATGAAAAAGTGCCATGTAAACTGAAGCAATGCATCCTCCTGTAAAACCTTAGACAAATAAAGTACAGAGAATGGGTTAGTACAGTGAAGTTAGGCTGGAACAAGTCTCCTTGTTTCACCCTCACTGTCTTAATTCTGAGTGACTCACCAAAGGCCAGCTTTGATACAAGGCTATCTATTAGAGGGAAATAATTCCCCCGTAGCTGCTAAAGTATGACTTGCTCAGGACCACCGACAGCTTCAGGTTGAACTCATGCTTGGTACCATAGCAGGACAAAAAATAAAAAACCCATCTGCATAAGACTTGGCTCAGTGAGGAGCCAATTAATTTAAAAAAACTATCCAAAACCTGTTTGAAGACATTCACCTGAAAAACACAACGTGTTTCCTCAAACAAACCCCTTGCAAGTCTAATGGGTCGCAGTCACATTGTTTAGTTTCTCTGTTTGACAGATGGGACATGTGGGGATAGCAAAGCTGATAAAAGTCTTAACAGCTATGATAAACTTAATCATAGAAAACGTATTTTTAAATCTCTTCAGTTTTCCAAGTAATGCGTCATTACAAAAAATAAGTAGCCCTGCATTTCTTGTGTCTCTACATGTCTGTGTGAGAGACAGAAACAGAGAGAGAAGCATTGCTTTAACACCTTAGTTCAGTGTTTCACCTCTGCCCAAAGCTGTGGCTATAACAGTAGATTAGGTGTTTATGTGTTGTTGTACAGTATACTTCGACGGTAGCAAATACAGTACTGTATCTGTGCCAATTTACAGTTTTATTTGGAGAAACCTGCTGAGTTTCATAGAAATGCTAACAATGGAACTGTATTCAGCCAATAGTGTCTGGCAGTGGGCTTGTGTGCAACACCAGCTGCTACTGTATCTCCAACCACTCAAGGTGCAGACTCCCCCCCCCCCCTTTCTCAAATCCATAAACCAGCAACATATATTTGTCCACTCGTAATTGTCAGGAACATACTGAGTATACAAATCAGTGGCAGAGAAGTGGGTTATGATGCAGGGCTGGTTTGAGAACTTTTTGTTCCATTTCTGTTCTATAATTTGATTCTTGTGGGTATTGCCAATATGAATGCAGCAAGAAGCAAATTACAGAGTTTGTGTCCATATTGCAGGCCTATTCAACTACTTCCATTGTCATTTTGGGTTATGCTGAGTCAAACTGTGCCGTACTGATTTGCATTTCCCTCACCACTTTTAACGCCCTGAGCTGTGCCGAGTCACACCTGAGTTGGACCATCTCTGGAGTAGGGCCAAGCAGCCTGCAGTGACGTCTCGTCCACTGCGGCCAACCAGTGACGACCGCTTTCTCTCTCTCAGCTGTGTTACAAGATTCTACTCATGTCTGCCAGCTTATGTTTCTGGAGAGCAGAGAGAAAGGCTATTGTAAAAGTGTCTATGTGTTCAGCTCTCAGTACTTTTGTAACTTCTAACTGAATCTCTGTGGTTTGAAGTTTCATTTTTCTCCTACGTTGTTGTTTGTACTTCAGGAATCGGCTTTATTTTATGTTTGCTTTCAGCTGATAGGAGTCGTGTTAAGATACTGCTGATGAAAACCCAACATTTCCTGATTTTGCTGCTTCACAATAAAACCCTTTCGATAACAAAATAACTGGGGGCTTTTATAGTAAATAATTCAGTTGAACTAACATGTTTATCAATGGTTTTAAGGCTCGAACCTTTAGTTAAAGACGCACCTTTGGGGCGGAGGTTTAGCTCAGTGGGTAGAGCATCCGCCCCATGTACTGAGGCTGTTAGTTCTCTGCAGCGGCCGCTGGTTCGACTCCCGCCTTCGGCCCTTTGCTGCGTGTCATCCCCTCTCTCTCTCTGCCCCATTTCCTGTCCACTCTTCAGCTGCACTATCCAATAAAGGCACAAAATGGCCAAAAAAATAACTAAAAAAAAAAGACGCACCTGCAAGCTGGTAGCCCTAACCAGGGGTACTAGTGGCCTGTTTTGGATTTTTCTATGGCCCACGAAAGGCTGCCTGCAGATCAGACTGGAACAAGTGTGATATGATAAATAAAACAAATGTGCGTATCTCTGCTGAACTATAGTCTGTGTGATCTGAACCAATATGGTGTTGGTTACATAAAGCACCCATGTACTGTGGCTGCAGCAGGATTACACCTGCTGCCCACCTGCCATTTGCTCAGTCAAGCCTCATGTTGCACTCTATACACTCAAACTATGCTGAAATAGCTAAATAAAGGAAGTGTAATTTCTCACATTGACTCTAACAGGCTCATAATGACAGAAGTCTGAGAGTCATGGGAGCTCTATGATTTAAATCACCTGATTGAGGCATTTAATGCTATGGTAGTGAAAATGTAAAGACTACAGATCTGTTTTATGTTGATTCAAACAATTATTGTTAATCTGGATGCTGTTACACTGTTTTCACCTTTTCAGCAAATATGCATATGGACCTGCTATAAGCACCTTATGTTTGCTTGGAAGTGTTGCTGAGGAAATTCTAAACAGGCCTATACAGTTAGTCTGATAAATATGGTTTTACTGCTGTATATTCATCGTGTCTTTTTCTTAATTTTTTTTTTTTTTTTTTACATTTGTGGATATGGACCTGTCAGATAAACAGCTCATGTCTCCTTGGTTTTTTTTTTTGTTTGTTTGTTTTTTTCTGATGTACTGTATCCATGGCTTTCCTATGTTCTTTATATGGACTAACTGATTAAGTGTGGCCCTTGTTGATTTTCCTTTTTGGCCCGCTGGCTATTGAAGTTGAATAGTCATAATGTATTAGTTGAGAGGAGCTGAGGTGGTTTGTATGATGTGTCGTCTTGCCATGTGGAAAATCAATAGTGTTTATACCTTATCAGAGGCAGGACAGTGTTGAGGGGGTGGGGGTTAAAAAAGTGAGTCTTAATAATCTAATCTGTGTAATATTTCTCATATAGAAATTGCCTAAAATAGGCCTATAGTATAGAACAGTCCCAACACCAGTTCATCATTTTAAGTCTTGTATAATATTCCTATGTTCTATTTTATCTCTGTCAGACTTAAACATGTGGTACAGTTAATATTACTTTAAAATGTTAAGAACAAGTGATGATTTTGCTGGTGTATTAACACTTTGTATACCTCACAACGAACCTAACATTATCTGATTATTGTTTTGTTATATTGTATAATAATGCACAGTCTTTTATAGCTGCTTAACAGTGAGGTTGGAATATTTTTCTCATATGATATGTGTGTAATATTAGAGTAGCTGTATGTCCTGTCCACAGTCTCTTCAGATAACAGGTTTTAGTTCAGATTTGTCTGCCAGTCATTGATGCTGCAGCAGCAGCCAAAGCTGAACAGAGTTGGCAGAATATTCACTAAACACCTACATCAAGATCACTACACACAGCCTTGTGTAACTGGCCTTTACCAGTAGTTTACTACATCGAAAACTGGAGGCTATGTAAGGCAGTAATCCACACTGTGATCTGCCAAATGGCAATAACATCAACATGGTACTGAGGAGAGTGCGCACCATGGGTGTGACTTCATCAATAAAGAAGATTTTACTCATTGAAACTGGCACCAAATTATACCGTACTCACTGACGACACTTTGACTTCATTATTTAATAAAATCAGCTGTCCCATCCCTTATGCTAAGATTAGAAGAACAGTTTACAGCCACAAGTCCACCTCACTAAAGTAGTTTTTCTATTACTGTCACTTTCGCAAACACAGAGAAACACACATACAAGAATATTTATTTTTACTTACCTATCTGTGTGTTTCTCAAAGAAGTCTGTTTGTTCTACTTCAAGATAATGAATTATTCAGGGAACTCCAAACAGCAAACTAAATACAAGTTAAAATCCACTTTTAGATGATGAGAACACACAAGATTCACAGACAGAAGACAAAACAAGTAACGGCAAAGCAACAAACATCGAGAATGAAATGCAGTTTAGTTTCAGTTGGCCTCTAAAAGGAGTTATAGATTTTCTGGTACTTGCAAGGATCTTGTTCACACAGAAAGTGAAGTGAAATTTTTTGCATGGCAAGATTGCATACAAAGTCAATGCAAAGACACGAATAGACACAAAATGAATTGAATCTGTTTGTATTAACAGTGTAATGCAGTAACTTTAACAGGGCAAATGGGAGCGGACCAAAACATGAATATGTTCTTATCTTTCTTGTCTTTGTTACTTTGCTTTAATGACAACCTCTACGTAGCTAGCTGCCAACAAGTAACACATTCAGCTGCTCAGTTATTGTAATTTCGTTGAGAAAGCTCAAGTTATCAACATTCCCCAGTAATGTTATGCCCTCATAATAATAAGCCAACAGCAAAATATAGCTCAGTTGCAAGGCCAACCTAAAATGTTATGTTATAAACTTATTATATTACAGGGCCGTCCACTGTGACCACGGCTCAAATTCAGAATCAGTTTTGAATCCTTTGAAATCCTGCAACTGTATCCGTCTGTGGAATGACCGACCAAGGTTGTCTCATATTTTCAATCGTGCTCTATCAATCTCCCCTTTTCTCTCTGCTGATCCAGCCATAATCATAAAATACAATGTCAAAAATAAAATTCTCCAGAGAAAAATCTCCTTCTGCTTCCTTTTAAGTGGCTAACGAACGACTCACTGTGAAACTGTGCGTGGGAAAATGTAAACACCGGCTCTTCCGTTTTGCATGCCGTAAATCGTTGCATTGGAGTGGAATCTGACCCAGTCCGAATAGTCCATTAAGAATAACTATATTGAAATAGACAGTCGTCTTGCTGATGGTCTTGTTTCCCTGTGTAGGTCATATAGACGCAGCATTAAATCGAGACTGTTACGTAACCACTTAAAAATTCCTTGTAGTACGTCTAAGATGTACAGTTTGTCTTTGCTGTAAGAGCAGTCTGGTCCACCCTCCATCCTGTCTGCTGCTAATGTGTGTTCTGTGCTCCATAGATTATCTGTGAGGCCACTGTGCTGTTTTAACCTTGGCAGGGAAGGTCGTGGCTCTTTGCTGAGTGGTGAAGTCCCTTGAAAGCACCGTCCCATATGTTGATGTACGACAGGCTTATTTTTAAGTGATGTTTTGCTCTGTTGAGACTGCAGGAGCACACAGTAGGTTTGTTGTGTCAAGATGGATTTTTTTTTTCTCCTCTTGACATATCTGATGAAAAGACTGCACTCAAAATGTGTAGCCCAAGAGACTCGCCAGCAGCCAATTCCTACTTTTTATACAACTTTATTTTTAAATGTTGATTTAGAAAACTAATTTTACCTGCTTTTTAGTCAGTGCATCCTGGATTAGTAGAGGAAGGGTATATAGATGGGTATAGGCTGTGATGCTGGAATCGTGACATTCATCTGCCTTATTCAACAAAACATCTGCAACGGGAGGTCCACTGATTGCTCCAATGACATATTTGCACTGGAGTCTTTCTCTTTTCAAAGATCAAAGCCTTTTTTTTGGAGGTGCATCTTTCTGTGGATGCAATATGTGGGATATTTATTTGATTTATTGAGCCTGCAATTCCCCATTGACCTTGACTATTATCCTTAGTGAATGCATTTTAGAAAATTAAATAAAATATTAATGGCACATTTTATATACAAACATGGTGAAAATTATTACACGCTTTTAACCTTTAAATTGGTAGGCACATACACATATTTAAATATCTATATTTTCAAAATATGACCTTTAGTTTCCAGATTACTCTCTGTATCTCCTGAGGTACATCGCCCATTTAGGATATAAATTTAAAATTCTCAGATTTTTAATAGTTTGTGTGCCAACTTTTATAACATTTTATAAACAATTATTTAACTACTCTCTTTAATGTTGTGCACACAAAGTTATTAAAAAGTGAAAAACTGGACAATAGTATATTCTACATTCTATTATTATGTTCTATATTTAGAAAGCTGGAAACAAATGTAATCTTTGAAAAACATCTTATTTCTGTTTTTATACTATCTTCCCTGTGTTTACCCAAAATCCTATCATATGTACACTGGTGAATTAATCAAAAATATACATTTAAGTGTAAAATAAAAAGTTATTAATATTTCATGTCTTTATGTATGTATTTCATGTAATTATATTATTAATTATCTGTTGAGTTGGGTCTCAAAACATAAGTATATCTGAGTGATTATCCCTGTTTTATATCCTTAATTGGGCAATGTATCCTCCAGGATACAGACATCTAAAGTCTGATTATTAAAGCTGTGAAAATGTAATTCATTACTCTTTAATCATCCTTACAAAACAATTCTCTAGAACAAAATCCCCCCCAAAATATAATAAACATGAAGATAGTAACACCTAGTTCATGGCCAGTGTTTTTGTCCACATACTGTATGCTGCTATCTTGGATTTTGAGAAATGATTAGTATGTTTTTTAAAATGTCGTCATGAAGTCCCGCCACCTGAGTACTTGATCCATCCCCCTTTAGTGTCTCTCATGATGTTAGGTCCACTCACTTTATTCCCTCCCCCCACAGCCTGTCAATTGACTGCACCCCCAGAACACAGAAACCATTCAGTGGTTAATTCCACATTTGAATTTCATACAAATAATTTTTTTTGATGGGAAACAAACACCCGTGGTGAAAATGATGAAACATTTTGAAAGTCAAATTTCATACCATATTGTGAAAATATAAGAATGATTTACCACCCTCTGTTTCATTCTATGCCTTGCATACCAACACACGTTCCCTTACTACATACAATTTTTATACAGTTAATCTGTTGAACAGTTCACCAATTTTACATCACAAACATGAATCGTGTTGTCCTGTTTATATCGAGAGACAACTGTTACTATCACAAAAATGCCCTGCTATGACTTTGTCATACCAAAATCCACTTACAATACTAGTATACTTAAAATATATTTTTCAGTTCAGTTTAATTCAATTTTGGTGTATTGTAATGCACACAATGTGCAGATACACATGTCAATGAAAAGGAGGGTCGTGGCTTCAATGAGACAATACAAGGGGGGAGACGAACATGCGTGCATACATGCATAAAAATAAGATAACATAAAATAAAACAGATAAAGACAAGAATAGTAACAGATGTACAGAGAAGCAACTTATTGTTTAGCAACATATTCAACCTTGTACTGAATGAGGTAGTATATATCTGAATCATGTATTATAGTTCTGCAAATGGCAAATGGCATTGTAAACATGACAGTCAGGAAACAAGAAAATGAGCTGTATGGAGTGACAAGTGGCAATATTGTATACCAGTGCTGTCTGTGATTTTGACAGGATATATAACTTAGCATAACCTAGGATTCTGCTCCCTGATGTACTGGATACTCTGGCGTAATGTTGTAATAGATAGATGGATATAGAAAATATATTCAGGAATTAACTATACTAAAATATAAAAATATACAAGAGTGATATACAAGCACACACTCGACCAAATGTAAAGATACAAGCAGTGCATTTGGTATAATGTGTCCTTATATATTACTCTTGTAATGGTGAGATTGCTGGGCTTTTTATTTATTGTTGATTCATACTGTACCTTGTTGAGGAGATATCATAACGCTGTTATCTTGAGAACAGAAGTTTATTCTTATCTTTGGGATCACTATGTGTGACAAATCTCAAGTTAAGGTCTGCTTTTCAGAGCTTCATGACTGCAAGATGCGGTTGAAAGGACTTTCAGTTGATATTACTGTGTCACGCAGTGTAGTCACCATTCTGCATGTGTTTCTTGATCCGCATCATCACATAGTGATTCCACTGCTGCAGGCTTAGTCATACCCAAGAAATGTAATAATGAACGCCACCCTTATTAAACATACACATTTGTCTAAAGTACCTCTGACACTGTAATCACTTTAATCTTTTTTTCTGTAGAAGTAACTCAGGCAATTTCTTCAACTATAGAGTGAACAGCAGCAGCAGCAATTATTGACACACACACACACAAGGCTGCAGCATTCAGACAGTCATTTTGATCTGTACTGTGTTACCAAAGTAATTTAAGAATCATTGAGGTGCATATTTTACATGTAGGAATTAATATGAATCAAGTTATTCCCTGACACGACAGCTGTTGTCACCTGTTAGACCTTTTTCATTTCTTCCTCTTTGGTATTTTTTAGTAGAAAGGTTGCAGAGTACAGCGCTTATGACATATTTCATAGAATCTGTGGGTTTTTAAAATGTTAACCTCATGTTATCGTTGTAGACGCTAATGTGCTCATATCATTATTTCTCACTCAGTATGGTGTTCACTAAGTGACATCCATTTCTTGTTCTGCTGCTGTTCAATCTGTTGCTGCATGCAGTGAGGATTTTACAGTTACCATCTGCTTACAGCTGCTCGCCTGATTGGAAGCTCATGCTCATTCTAGACGATGCACATTAGATCTGCATTGTTTGAGGGGAAACTGAAAACTGCTTTCATTGTGCTGTGTGTGTAGAAGAGAAATCAGATCATAATGTGTGTAAAGGGGGGGCACAGTAGAAAATTGGAAATGACATCCATGTAAGTTATATCACAGTATAATCCAGATGCAGGAGGCATGCTGATTTCAGTTGTGAAGGGAAGTTTGGGTGTTGTTGAAATGAGCCACAGCTGACTACAACACACATGCAGTTTGCTCATCACATGACATCCTCTTTATAAAGGGCTACTGTAAGTCTTACAGGTGGCCCATTTGTCATGAGACCAGCGGAAATCACGCCAGTTCAGTTCATAGCTGAACTGAATTCCAAGAGATCGCTTACTGGCCATTTTGGACTGGCAAGGACACATCCACATCCAGATATCATGGTCATGTCTTTTTAAAATATAAAGTCCACGAGGAACAAAGTCAGCTTTTGTCTATGTATCCTACCATTTAGCTGACAAGTAACGTATGGATCTGCACTTAAGATTGAACGTCAGACAAATTCCGTAGCCCAGTTCTCCGTGAGCATTTTTCAGCTGAAAAGATGTGATGAAATTTAGTTGTCGATACCAAAACTAGTGAATTTCCAAGATTCTAAATATCTTCTTTGATACCTCAGAAAAAACAACAACAAGAATAAAATGCAGTCATTGTTGCTTTTCTTTGCCACCTGAAATAAAAACTCTTCTGAGGTTCTAGGACAAAGACTGAGAGGGAGATTTACTGAGCCTGCCACAAATGACTGCCAGGGGAGCATGTTTCCATGTCTGGAAAGTAATGCAAAAATGATTTCTGCTCATACGTGAAGTCTGTTGCTTTTTTTCCCCTCTCATTCTCTCCCTCTTTAACCCTTTACATTTTAATAGTTAATTTAAACAGAATATTAGTGACATCTATAGGTCTATACTGTATTTTTAGCCTGGTGTTTGGCTGCAGAGTGTAGAAAAAGATTCCACAGTTTTAACCTATTTTGTTGTGTTTTGAGCATTGATCAGCTGAGCTGACAGAGCGCACTGGATGTACTGTGTGTGCACTGCTGCAGCCTGTGTGTGTGTGTGTGTCTGAGGGGGAGACAGAGAAGGGGAGAGGAAAGGGGAATGAGAACTATTGCATGCAGTCTTTCTGGAAGTCAGTATTACTTATTCCAACTGCTGCTTTGTCACTTGACCTGCCCGTTGTAACCCGTGGTATTTTCTGGTATTTTCTTGAAAGTCAGTCTGAACCCGCCCGTCCTGTGGGTTAGCTGGGTCGATCTGCGCATCACTACTTTTCTTTTGGAAGAGTCAAAGTGGAGCTGTTGCTGCAGCTGCACATGCCACTATCTTGCATGTGTAGTTGTTCTCCTGTGTTACAGCACTTGTAAGTGTTTATGCTGTCCCTGTCATGTTCAGAAGAATTGCATCTCCGGTACCTCCGGTACTCTAAAAAAAAAAAAAGAGCTTTGTCATGTTTTCAAAACTTTGGCATCGACTCGGGAGCAAAGTATCAGTTCTTGTGACAACCCCAGTAACCAGTGAAAAGAAGGATTTGCAACATTACATTGCAACATTTGTTACATTTTTCATCCTCTACAATGTGTAATTAAAAGCCACTTACAGGTCTGAAACCCCAGTCACCTTAATGAAA
>JAJHUR010089347.1:0-10648 GCA_027495735.1 Lutjanus campechanus
GGCCGTAGCACGAATTGGAGACAAGAAGCTGCAGTCAAGTCGGACAGTTTCCAGCAGACTTAAGAGAACATACAGGAAGAGACACTGACATCCTGTTAGATCACCTGTATGTTACCTGTAGTTTGCAGACCAGCTCATAGCAGAAGAGATAATGTGCGTTCTCGACCGCTGATTGAAGTTAAAATAGAAGCGATCCCCCTTCTGTTACATGGAACATCTGTTCTTTTGTAAAGCACTTTGTAACAGTTCGCTTGATAAGTCATATATATAACCGTTACTATTATTATTAGACAATGAGTATCTGCTTGTTGACAGACAGGTGCCTGCCTGCCCTTGTTTTGTGGGGACAGGGTGACACACAGGGAGTGTCTAAGAGAAGTTGCTGTACCCCGAAGTTGGAGTGTGTTTGTTTTGCCGTATTGGTGAAAATTAAAATAAATAAATAAATATTGTAGCCTGCTTATTACCCACAGCCCAGAAGAACTGGGGAACACTAACAGTCAGGAAAAGAGGGTTACAGTAACAAAGAAATTCTTTCTCTTTTAGCCCACAAACAGTGTAGTTATCAGTATTAGGAATTTGAGGTACGGAAGAGTATTAGGGATGGACCAGAGGAGACATTTCGACTTTATTCTCAACATTGTATTTCGACTTTATTCTCGTTATTGTATGTCGACTTTTTTCTTGACATTGTATGTTGACTTTATTCTCGACATTTCGACTTTTTTTCTCGACATTTCGACTTTTTTCTCGAAGTGCATGATGAAAAAAAATCTCCCTCCTCTCATTTTTTTTTCTCAAGAGTGGCCCTAATACTCTTCCGTACTATAGTGTATCTGTGGAGAGGCTGTCTTGTCACAAGAACAGACTATCCACAAACTACACTAGGGTAAGTCTACGTGATTTGAAAGTCTGTGCACTTAAGCATGTGTTTTGAGCAGTTAAGAGGTTCATTAGTTGCATGTTGAAACATGATGCACTGTAGGCTATACCAGCCCATCTTGTTGTTTTCAGCTATGCAACATACCTTTGCCCAGTTGGCTGTTGGATCATCAGGATGATATAAACAAAATGCTCAAGGAATCGTAAAGTGATTCCTTTAACATCAAAGTACTCTACCCAGTAACTTTTTTCAGTTGCTAATGCTATGATGTAATAAGCTACTTTTTATTAAAAACAATTGGGGTCTTTTATGCCTTTAATTTATAGGACAGCTGAAGATATGGCAGGAAAGGGGGAGTGTGGGAAACGTTTCCCAATGCTGCTGCTGCTGAGAAATAGTCCAGCACAAAAAATGTAAAACCACAAATTTCAACACTTTGAAACATTTTATTTAGTGAGCTTTAGTGATGCTGTCAGGGAAACCTACCTTTGGACAGAACTAGTTGTTACTAGAGCTGAATTTTTAATTAAAAAATGTTATCAAATTCGCAATATGGCCTAAAAACATCATAATCATTTTGAGGTCTGTGTAAAAGAAGAGGGCAGTTTTTCTCCTCATCATATCAGACATGTCAGGAAATAGTTGCTGAAAATGTGAAAACGCTGGTAACTATGTGGTACTGAACTCTGGAGGTAGACTGTTAAAACTAACAACACCATATAAGTGGACTACATGAAGTCAGCTGCTTTACACAATCTTTAATAATTCTGATATTGCAAATCATATCACAATTGCAATGTCAGTAAAAAATAATCACAATTAGGTATATTTTTTTATTTTTTTATTCTTTAAATTGTTTAGCCATATACCCGTGTTTCCAGTCTTTGTGCTCTAAAAATAAAATTGACTGACCAAGTATTTAAAGATGGACATTTTTGCAGGAGGACTGTCTAGGATGACTTCACCTTGAGCAGCTTCGTGAGTCTTTGAGCAGCTGATCATCCGTGGATGTAAAAAAAAAAAAAAAAAGACAAGATGTGAGGAATTGGATGTTCTATCTTTTTGAATGTCATTTGGGAACACAAGTCCTCTATCAGATCTCTAGAGCCCATTTTGCAGGCTATTACCAACACTCCACAACATATTACTTCTCTCACATAATATATGTCGCACACACTTACAGTCACCTGCTCCTTGTTATAACCTCGTGAAGCATCGGTTAAGGAATGAGATATTAACCAAGCACCGCTGTGAAACTATGTTTTTTGATGAGGGCTCAATCAAAGTGAAACAGCTTTGAAATTCAATGATGATTTGTTGCCATCTAATAGCAGCCTATGGTTTCACTCCTCGATCACAGCAGTTTTGATCTCTATTAATGTTCAAACATGAGATCTGCAAGATTTCAGCTGTTGCACTCAGGAGTCGCACTGTACTGCCCTGATGGCTTGAAATAAACCACATGTGGATTAAAAATGGATCACGCACAAGTTCGCTACTCGCGTTTTCTAGTAATAATCTGCACATGAGTGAAGGCGAGCATCTCCATGTTTCTCTGTGGGTGAACACTGACCTGTGTCTCCAGTGAGAGTGGGCTGGCTGGAGCTTAATGATGAGTCACAGGGGCAGCAGTTGGAGAAACAGAGTGGGGGGTCTTGCTTATTGACTTATTGCAACATGGAAGATCCAAGTGAATTTCCAAAGGCATTTTTTATATTGTGGTGTGATCTCTGGTAAACAATCATTTTTGTTTTTGAGTTAGTTTTGGAACCAGATTTTTGTGACAGAAAGGATCAAGCTGTTGGGAGTTGCTCTGTGCCCTCTGGTGATATCCTAACCACATGTGAACTGTAGAACAAATGAATAAAAATGGTTGGTTTGAAGACAGAAAACTGGCAAACTTGTTTTCTAACTGTCATTCAGGCACATTCAGCAGCCCGAGACATTCATATTACAGCTGCAGAGCAGAGAAATAGGATTTAGGCAGAATAAAATATTTTAGATTAAAAACAGTAGAGCGCAAATCAAGATTTACACAGTGATGAAAAACAGGATTACGGATTTGTTCAAAAGCTCTTTGCATGTCACACAAGTAAGCAGCAGTGCAGTCTGTATCTGGTGACAGATGAACAATGTTCCAATACTTAAAGCACGCCATCAGCCGATGGTGTTTCAATAAGTGCGTGTTTGTAGCTCTTTTTGTTCTTGGTTGACAACCGTGTTTTTGTACTGGTGGTTTTCCAAAAACAAACTGATTCCCCATTGCCCTGTATGTCATATGATGGTGCAGAGGATGGCTGCTGTGACTTGAGCTTTGCGTTTTACAATATGAACGTTCCCAAACTCGGATCATGGACTTTTTGTGGGTCACCAGTTGGCTGGGTGAAATGTAAAACAATGCTGTGATATATTAATATTTCCAAAGCATTCACAGCATTGGGGCAAGTCAAGACATCTTTTTCCTGTGCGATGAAAATATTTTTAAGAGTCAGTGTTTTGACAGAAAAAGAGAGTCAGTCCTGTTTCTGTGAAGCATTTGAACTGTTTGTTTTGTGTGTCTGTTAGTTGGGGATTAGTGTGTTGCTAACTAGCCAACATTGCTTGCCAGTGTGATTGCTGTTGTTATCTTGTTAGCTGCGATTGACATTCTGTTCCTGACTTTCAGCTTGAGAAAAAACATATGGGATGATTTACTGATTTTTTTTATTTGTGTCAGTAAGTGAGCACCCTCCTCAGGTGATGAAGGCAACACTCACCTTTTTGAGGCCACATCAAAAATTATGAGACAGACAAATATTGGAAACTGACCCAATAGGTCCCTAATTCCGCCACTGCTTTTGACCACAAAAAACAAAGCTGCATTATTTGTGCAGTTTTAGGGACTTTTTAAAAATAATCACAGTGATAACTGAACAGAAAAATATTTCCCTTTTCCAGTGCTTTCCTTGTACTTTTCTTCGCTTAATGTCAACTTTCAGCTTCCAAACTGTACAACAATACTGTTAAACAGACTCTGGCTCAAACCTCCTGTTAACCACTCTAATGAACCTCAGTTTTACAGTGTATACCAGATGCTACTAGATAACAGGAGTGACTTTTCCAAATAAACTCACTGGAAATTTTACAGTGCATTCATGAACAAAATATATATTTGTAAACACTCATTTTTACATGAACTGCAAGATGAGTTTTCCTATTATAAAACACTGAATTCACTACCACTCCAGGGTGCAGCCTGTGTGCTGACACACACCTAAAGCACACAGATTACACACAGTTGATTAAAATAGTCAGCTTACAGCACATGATATGATTCTGTTCATAAGTGTACTTTATCGCTACTTACGCCAACCCACTGTTCAGTCTTTCCCTCAGTGTGGTGGAGGTATCACACTGTCAACACGTTTTACAAATCTACTGCAATCAGTAAGAACACAAAATCTTCACTCATTATCCTCAGTCTGACGGCTTCATTACACTCTCATCTGCTGGTGCCGGTAACCTTTTCTGTGTTTTATCAATGTTTATGGGGTATTTTCTTGAACTTTAACAAAAACAGACCTCAGCAGTTACTTGTTTTTTCCTAGTACAGCTGCTTCTGTGTCTCTAGCGTCTTAAGGAGCACTCTCACACGATCTGAACCTGCGCTGCTGTCAAAGTGACACCATCCCTAAGAGGAATGTGCTACTCTCAAATGAAGCCAAAACCTGGCAGCGACAGCAGCGATACCGTTGTTGGCCTCAGCTTCAGCATCAGCAGATGTTTGGGATCTGCTGAGCCACAGCTGAAAACTCAAGGACTCGTGGAAACTGCATCTTGATATTGTATTTTGTTCAGTGAACCAGAATTATTTTTGGTTTTACTTTGCAGAAAGAAGGTTGCGAGTCTGACACACTGCACACATACTGTCCAAGTGGGAAAAGCAAGGACAAACGAGTTGAAGAAAAAACTTTTGCCACAACACCCAGTAGTGAAGCACAACTTTTGCACATCAGATCGTTGGTGGGAGACACTTTCTCATCACGATCATCTGACAATATCTGACAAGTATCCATTTAGTGCTTTTTGCAACTTGCTCAGACTTTCAACACCTCCTCTTTTCCTCACTGGAGCCTCTACAGTTTAATCAATGGTCCACACCATCGCCAGTGGAAAACTCATGTGAGAATGATTGACTGTATCAGCATTCAATACAACCGTGCCCTTCAAGCTTGTCATTAAGCTCAGAGGCTCCCCTCAGGGCTGCACGCTCAGCCCTCTCCTGCACTCTTCACACACGACTGCATGGCCACCCACAGCTCCAGCACCATCATCCAGTTTGCGATCGACACAGTGCCTTCAGCCTGATTGCTGGTGATGATGGCCTACAGAGAGGAAGTCAGAGCCCATGACATCTTGGTGCCAGGACAGCAACCTCCATCTCAGTGTCAGCTATGCAACGGAGCTGATTGTGGACTACTAAGTGACAGGGAGTAGGACACATGTCCATCTACAGTGGAGAGAGTCAGCAGCTTCAGGTTCCTGGACTCACCACAGCGACACAAAGACAGTGGGACAACAGCTCTTCTTCCTCTGCAGGCTGAAGAAGCTCTGGCAACTGAATGCACACGGTACACTTTAGCAGTTGTATGAGATGCTGCCAGAAAGACTTTTAATCATGTTGTTAATGTTCCAAGTCTGGGCGGTTTTAGGCACAACAACCACACTTCCCTTCCTTCAAAAAAAGGATGATTTCAATACCAAAGCAGGGGGGTTCGGGGGTCCATTTGGTGTAGCTGTGTTGTTGTCAGGGTGGAAACTGGATTTTTAGAGTCGTGGGGCTTATACAAGATCATGTTTTGGGTTGAAATAAGTGTGTTATGTTCGTCCCGTGATGCAAATGAAGCAAGCTGCATGATGAATGTCACAAGACACAAGGCACATGATACACCTAACATTATGTGCCTTAAAACCTTTTGGTTTTACATGGGAAACTGAGTACCCTGGGACAAAGTACTGTGTTGTTTTCTGTTCCACCTCCTCCAGATGCAGACCCTCTTGCTCTTTATACTACGTCCAAAACCTGGTGTGTATCTTACAACCATGGATGGGTTTACATTGATGTCGCTTGAGAGTCTGGTGTGTTGCATACAGCTGCAAATGGATTACCATGTGCATTTGCATGAGTCGGCTAGAGCCTACAGTAGCTTCTCAAACTGGGGTATGTGTACCACTGGTGGTGCTCAAACCCGGTATGCGGAAGAATGTCAGAAATATTTTTTTTAAATAAAATAAATTAATTAGAAACTTATAATACTATCATAATACTCCAACATTTCAAATGATAACATAAAATATCAGATATATGTATATATATATATATATATATACATATTAATAACTGTCAGTTGTTAACCACCACAGAATTTATCCATTAATGCAAAGATATTTATTTGCATACCCTCCACAACCTGTTCTCATTATGTATGTATATTTACCACATTACAGCACAATCTGGTTACAGCTCATCCTTTCTTTCTGCCACTCACAAAGCTACCACAGTTGTGACATAGATACCACAGTATTTTCAAAAAGTATATTATATTTTTATACATGCATAACATGTAAGAGCACAGCTGCTTCACTGTAATTGTTGTGCAGATGACAATAAAGAACTGGAGCCGAAGTTTTTTTTTTAACACTGCGACAACCGTAATTATAAGCAGCCAGGTGGGTAAAAACCATTCAAATCAGCCTTCTAGACGTAATTCAGAGGAAGTTCTTCAAATTAAACGACAAAATATGTTGTTTCTCCGTGTCCTCCAGAATGATAATTTTCTGATTTGAGGACGACTGCGTTAATACAGTTGGTTCAGCTAAAAAACAGCTCCACACTACAATTTCAAGGTGTAAAGCACAGTTATTATAGGATGACACTTCTGACTGTTAGTGTGCTGATTACGCTCATACTCTCTTCACCACACCAACTTACTTTTTATGTGCTGAGCTCTGGCTGTTGCTGATTTAACCACAATTTCATGTTTATATTTGTTATTAAGAGGAGCATATTAGTCTTATCGACAGCTTTAAAGAGCAGAACCTTTCCTGCCAAATCTAACTGTATAAACATATGGTTAAATAGTTAATTCTTTGACATTAGTGTCTGTGACTGAGCTAATGTAGCATATTAATGGTGTTACCACAAGGCTGGAAATGGGTGCAATGATCCTGAATAATGCATGAATGCTCCCAAGTCTGAATGACAGCAGGTTTTCCTGTTCCCCCCATTTTGCAGACATTGCGTAAATGCAGCATAACATCCACACACACAGAAAACTGAACAGTTTGATACCAAGATATGCTAAAAACACAGCAATAAAGCACAGCACTATATGAAATATGCTGACGGTGGGTGCTCGAAGTGCTTATTATATAGGATGAGTCAGGAGCAGAGTGCGATCACTACAGGTCCACTGCTCCCTCGGTCACTATCAGTGGCTGAAGAGAGATAGAGGAGAACTCATCATTCAAGACCCAGTCATCCATCTTTCCCTCCTTATATCTCCATCTGATTCTGTCCATATCTGCCTCTCACTCTGTCTCTTTCTCTCTGCGCTGCCAGGACCTGCTGAGGCCAGAGACAGTCATGCGGATTCGGGGGATTCGAGCCAAGCGGCCTCCCAGGGAAATTACCTCAAGCTTGCCGGGCATTTAATGAGGTTCACAATGATTTATGTTGCCGTATGTACAGAAAATAGAATCAGGGACCCACATATTGGCTTGTTACTGATTAATTCCACACTCTAATTTTACCCTGGATACATTTCAATATAATATTGACAACACTGTGATGTGCCCAAACTTATTGCTTTACAGGGAGGGAAATTAAAGTTCTACCAAATTAAGCCCATGGATCCCTGTCTGAGGGTTGTTTTGCAGCAGTTTATTCTGTTTTTCTTCTGTTTTCAAGGTGAAAAGGTCTCGTGTCAAATGAACTGGAGTCCCATCTGTGCCAAGCTCAGCTCCGCCCTCCCTCCCCTCCAGCCTCTTTTTCTCATGTATCATCACAAGTCGATGCAGTGACCACATATACACACACACACACACACACACACACACACCATGTGCATGCTCACACACAGCACACTCATAGAAATAAGGGTTCCAGAAGGGTTCTCTCTGAAGGGCTGAGGTTCCATTTACTTTTGATGAACCCTTCTCTGAAGAAAGGATTTGTCAGGGGTTCTTTGTGAAACTAAGGATGCCATTAAAAGCTCTATTCATCCAAAGAATCCTTTTTTGTAGGAAAGAGTTCTTCAAGGATTGTTGAACGTCAAGGGTTCTTTATACCGTAACATACAAGGGTTGTCCGCAGAACCCCTGAGTGTGTTTTATATAAAACCCTTGGAATATAAAATAGATTCTCTGTAGAATTCCCTGTGTGACTTCTTGTCTGCACCCCAGAGAGGGTTCTGGAACCATTATGCTATAGAAGGATTGTAGAACCTCTCATCTGGGGTTCTGGGTGAAAACTTTCACAGATGGTTCTTGGCCTTTATGATGGGTTCTAGATAGGGCTCTCTGAAAGGATTCCAAGCGGAACCTTTTTAAAAACGTACTACCAGGTATCAAAAAGGGTTCTCCAATGAGGACAAGCTGAAGAGCCCTTTATGTTTCTAGTAGGCACCTTTATTTCTAAGAGTGCGGTAAGATTTTTTATCTCGTTTGACATTGGGAAAAGAGACACACACTCCTGTCTGTAACAGAGTAGATATTATTTACTGTCAAGTTACCATTGGGCATTTATTCCTCAGGACCCTGCAAGAGTCAATTTTTAATCTATTAAAGCTGTCAAGTTATTAGTGTTGAAGACTTTGAGCTGTCTCTGGGAGCATTTTTCTGTTCTTATTTCCACCTGCTATCTGCTTCAGCCGGGTGATACCAGGCCTGTTGGCAATATACTTGCCACGGATGAAGCCAGGCAGGCAGTCTTGTGTCCAGGGGGAACAATGGATTATCTAGCATCAGATCCGCTCCTTTCCTTCTCAATTTAAAAGCCAACAAGTCTATCTACAGATCAGTTAATAACATGGTACTTCTCCCTCAGCCAGATCTTTTGCTCTGTTTCAATTAGAGTTCTTCTTATTGACCTGAGATTTGAAAAGGACTCCTCTCTTGCGGCAACTTCGAGCCAACATGTCTTTCATACAGAAGGCAGGGAATTTGTTGACCGAGATTAGCTGTAACCTCTTCTGTGTCATGAGCTGAAACCAAAGCATCAAGTCACCGGGATAGAAGAATTTCAAGCATTTCTTTCGAGAAGATAAGTTGTATTATGTGGAAATCAGAACATTTGTCTTCAGAAGAAAGCAGGAGTGGCTCTCTTAAGAAAATAATCTCTTCACTTCATCAGGATTTTGCGCCTGTCACCACATCCTTTTCTCCAAATCCCCTTTTTCACCAAAATAAACAGACAGATCTCAGTGTGGTCTGTGCAAATAATTGTCAGCAAAATGTTTGAGGCTGATTTCCTTTTTAGGTCATTAAAAAAAAACACTTGATGTGATGTTACCGCAATAAAATAAAAAAAAAAATCCACTGTAATATATCCAACAGTTCAGTTTTAATGTGTGAATTTGAACAAGTCTTTCCAGAAGCTCCACAGCAGAGAGACAGACAGTGGTAATGATGTCATTTACAGCCAAACCACAGACAGTGAGTGATGGAGCAACTGGGAAACTATGACAGCAGTCATGAGGATGTTACTTTTGTAAGGATACATTGTCTGACTCATGTCTGAAAGAGCTGTGTTAGGATTTAAAAAAGCTCAGGGGAATGTTGTATCTCAAAGATATCACGTTTTAAGGGGTTTGTAACTTATTTCATGGTTAAGAAATAATTCACTTATACTTTATAGATCAGTTATAAGCCATTAATATGGATATTTTTTGTGCTACAGGTTGAGGGAATTCCCCCTGGTGGTGTTAATCTTCCTCTCCCTTCCTCTTCCTTCACTAAGAAGTGACTGTCTGAAAAATAGCTGAGCATCTGGACCAAGAAAAGCTAGCTTTTTTTTTTTTTTAGAAATTTGGTAACAATTTAAAGGGGTGTGTCTGTCAGTGCAAGACTGTCAAGACTGTCAATGCACTGTCATAACCATCTCATGACACCTGACATTGACATGAAGGAATCTTCATGTTTATGACTGTTGTCACTGAATGTCATTCGGTCAATAATGTTGTTAAATTTGACATAGTTTGAGATGGTTTTTTTTAATGACAACTTGACATTAACCAAGACAACACGACCTGACACTGTCACTGTCATGATAACATCACATTATCAGACTTAAAGAAAGTGTTTAGCTTGATGTTTTAACATTCAACTGTTATATGTGGTTGGTAGGGGTGTAACAATACATGTATTTGTATTGAACCGTTTCGGTACGCGACGTTTTGGCTCAAGGGCTCAAGGGCCAGAAGTGCAGCTCAAGGGCCAGAAGTGCAGCTACACGTGCAGCTACACGTGCAGCCCGTGCGCATGATGGCTACTGCTAGCAGTAAACCGGAGCTTGAAGACCCTCCCCTGTCGCTAAAGTCTCCTGCTTGGAAACACTTCGGCTTCCTGGTTAAATATTGCAATGGAGAAAGACAGGTGGATAAAACGAGGGCGGTGTGCCGACACTGATCAGCTGAGATCAGGTATGTCTCCGGCAACACGACAAACATGCTAACTCACCTAAAACGGCACCACCCGAGTGTAAATATCACCGCTACAAGAAGAAAA
>JAJHUR010089347.1:10668-30612 GCA_027495735.1 Lutjanus campechanus
TTTTATAGCAGCGGATCTAAGACCATATTCAGTTGTTGAAAATCCTGGTTTTAAACACATGCTCAAGGTGATTGAGCCCCGGTATGAAGTACACCCAAATGAACAACAAGAAAATTTAGGTTTTGCTTTTTGTTCCCATACTGTATCGAAAATGAACCGAACCGTGACCTCAAAACCGAGGTACGTATCGAACCGAGATTTTTGTGTATCGTTACACCCCTAGTGGTTGGTTTTGGCACTGGATGTCATTAAATGCTTCAGGGCCAGTTTGATGACAGAGTAAGGTAGCTGATGGACAGATGGTAGCTGGTGTTACTTGTCTCTAAAGTAAGCTAACCATTGTCTATTTTTCTTTTGCTGGTGTTAGCTAGTTAGTTTGTTTAGCCATGGAGCGTTTATTAGCTGACTCAGCCTCAAGGTACCAGGCAACAAGCCAATCGAGAAAACCACATCTGTACTATATTCGACAAAAGTATTAGAAGGCAAAAAGCCATGCCAGCATTCAACTCGCATGTCAGACAGATAGCCAGGTTGATATATGGTAGCTGTGTGCAGTGCACGATTTAATTTGAAAGTAGTGTGAGTGAAATTTGTGTAGAAATTGATAAGCAGAATCAGAATCCTTCTGGAATCGTAATTTTGGAAGTCAATACTCATTTGGAATTGGAATTGAGTTGTCGATGCGCAACCTGACAGATCTGAGAAAACTCAAAGTATATAAGCTTTGCACTTTAGTTGAAGCATTCTGACAGCAGGCTTGATTTTCTGATTTATAGGTTAGGGATTTGTAATGATTTGTAAATATTGAGTTCTATCTATCTATCTATCTATCTATCTATCTATCTATCTATCTATCTATCTATCTATCTATCTATCTATCTATCTACAATAGGGATATACATAGTGTCATGTAAATCCAGGTTGAGGGTGGTCCAGAGTGACACTTTGTCTATAAATACTAGCTGTCAGGACTTACTGCTGCCATATCCTAAAATCTTACTTTTCACCGTGCGGATGCCTCTGCTGTTCTTTCCTCTGATCACTGTCCAGCACTGAGCCAAAGGGGAAACAGAAACTTAAGCAGTGCCTGAGCATCGGGCATTAGTCACGTCCACTCTGCCAACACTGCATATTTCTCTCCTTTGCACTTGTGCCCCTCTGGGACCTGCCGACAAATGCATCCACATGCGCAAACACACACACACACACACACACACAGACACACACACAACCTGAATGATTTTTTTTTTTTATTGCACCTGTGCACATGCGCGCGTGCACACACAGATACAAGCCTCCCACCTGTTCTCACCGCTCAACAACACTGAGCTCCCTTTCCCCCTCTGCATAACAAACGTGGCTGCCAAAATGTTCCCATAGCCTCACTGCTGCTTCACTCTGTGCAATATTGCTGGTGTTTGGATTAATTTAGCTGAACATATGCTGCTCTTTTATGGGAATCATGTTTATTAGACCACGTTTTGTAGCCTTGTGAGGAACTTTGAACTTTTTACTTGCATTACAGACATGTTGGAATTATTGTGTCTTGTTTGTGAGGTCTGGGAAATCGAAAAGGTCTCTTTATACCAGCAGAAATCTATTGATTTATTATCACAAAGGTATAAGGTTTCATTGATCGTAAGGTTAAGCTCTGTTTTCCACAGTTGGACTTGAGAATTTTGTTGATAGACAGCCAAAGCTAGACAGCCTGACACTATCTGAAATGGCCATGGGTGTCTTGAGAAGTGACAGAAAGCAGATAGACTAATGTCACCTACCCAGTGAATCTCTCATGTTACACTGACTGACATTGTCCACTGCAGCAGGCACCTACCCCACTCAATAACTAATTACAATGTCTTTAGCCTCCTCTGCCTCCTCTCTACCGCCCGCCTTTCCTCTTTTCAAAGGAGAGCCAAAGGACAGGATGTCTATTAATTAAAAAGGCTGACTAATAGTAGCTCTAGAAAATACTCCCCCTTTTCATTCTCTCACTGTGACACATTAAGTAACTGTCTGTGGTTTCAAATGAACTGAAGCACCACACCTACAGTATGCACACTGCAGCACCAACACCATCAAGTGGGGTTCTAGTTTGTACAGTAGCCTAGAAACCATTCTTCTCGTACATATTCACACACAGTGTTTAGTTTGTTTTTTCCCCTTTAATTTTTCACCAGAACATGATTTTTTCAATCATAGTTTGAAATGTTACTCCTACTTTGTGGTTTAATATTTCACTCTAGTGCCACATACAACAGATTTAATAACTGGATTTAATGGGTAACGTATTAGCTCCCTTCAAAAGGGAACTAGCAGTGCAGAGATATTCTGCTGTACTGCTCGCCTCACCCTCCCCTTCCAAGCATGTAGCAGAAACTATGGTGACCACGAAAAAACTAATATGTAGAGCCTTTGTTTGGTTTGTCTTTTCTAGGCTACTATACAAACTAGAGCCTGACCAATAGTTTTACAGAACATCTAATGCAGAAAGTGATATTTGGGTAATTTAGATTTCGCACAATGATGAACATTTATGAGAACGAGAGGAGCTCTCTGGCAGGTGTAAATCTTTTACTACTTCTCCATAACTGACTGGCAGTATTTAAATTTATTTATTTAGCTATATACTCTATTTTTTACTTATTCATCTTTCTTGGTGTTCATTCCTAGAAGCTCAGTTTGTTCACATGTTAAAAATACTTAACTTAATCTATCTAGTTATTTGTATGAGAAAGCAGCCCGCTGAGTACTGTTGCATAGTCACATCAGAGCAAAGTTGGTGCACAGTCCACATAGGAAACATATTTTTTCATTCCAGATCAAAAATTCATGATATCAGCCACCACACTGATAATAAGTGAAATTTTCCCCTCTAAAATTGGTATCCGTATTGGTCTGAAAAATCTGTCAGTATTCTTATTTTCAAGTGATAATACACTGATGAAAATTTATAAATAGAACTTTCCATTTCTGCCAATAAACCCCTGTAAATCTTACATACTGGCTCTTTAATTGAGCTGCTGGCCCTGCTAGCTCCAGCTACATATTTAATGTACAGACATCAGAGTGGTATTGATCTTGTCATCTAACACTTGGCAAGAAAGCAAATAAGTGTATTTCCCAAAATGCCAAACGTATTCCTTTAATACCTCCTTCCATACTCTTCTTTTCATTCCCCATAGTGCAGGATAAATGGCACATCTTTCTCTTTTCTCCCTCTATTATCCTCTTACACACTGGACCTTTAATTAGCTGTAACAATGCAAAAGTACTCATTATGCAAAATGTGCCACTGTCAGTGTTATATTATTAAAATACTGGATCATTATTTTTGATGCATTAACACATAAGCTGTTCTTTAAGTCTGTAGTTAGTGGAGGTTGATAGTATACTATAGAGTAGTTTAGTTTAAACCACTAACAATATTAATAATAATGTTGCACTGCAATGTTTCTAATAGCCCAGATCAGAAAAACCGAACACTGGCTCTAGATAAGGGTAGAAAGAAACAAGCTAGATATGAGTTTAGCAGCCATTGTAGGTTCTCCTACATGTTTGAAAGGCGAGGGTGAGACGAGTATTTAGTCACTTTTGAACACTGTTAATTAGATGAGGACAGACAGAAAGGATTCGGAGGAAGACAGATGGTGTTTTTATGGATGCCAGGATATCATTGTTACCATTGAATCTTTTATTTTGGGCAAAAATATGTTTGAGTAAAGTTTAAGCCACGATTTCAGTCTATGTTTTGTTGACCAGATTTGTTGAATATCATGTTTAAACATCATTAATGTGTCCCCCGTGGCTCCGGTAGGTATGTGACAGCAGGCACGGTAGAAAATGCTGTCACTGGCTTACTCCTGTGGGAAAACACGGCAGTTCATCTGAATCTATATTTGATCATTTCTTTCTTCACCATGGTAACTTCACACAGTCTGCCCCCTCTAGATCTCCTTGTCAATGGTGCCGAGCAGTCCTGGTGCAAATTATTGTCCTGGGTATAAATAGGCTGACAGTCTGGCAGGGCCGGGTCGGCTGATCTGCCAGTTCAGTGTCTTCCTCACTGCCTGGCACAGCGCTGTGGCGCTGAAGTGGATGTTTTTCCCCACATTCACAGTGACCTCACATTGTCCACAGATGGCACAGATTCCTGGCAAATTGTAATGATGCCGCTCTTTTGATGAATGGATGACTGCTAAAACAATGAATCACCTCTCAAAACCGTTTGTTTTCTAACATGGAAAAATAAACAAAAAGGTATTAAATGATGAGAAACTTGATGAAAATCTGTGGGTTTACATCACAGTTTTTTAGTGAACTGTGTTGCTTAGCCACAGTATGCAACAACTCAGTGTATCTCTTTTATCTCAAAGACATTGTTCATCTTGACCTTTTAACTGATTAGCAAGCTGATTGTGATTGCACCTATTATAGTTTGTATCCAAAAAGGTCACAATTATGTTGTTGAGAAGTTACCCTCAATTTCTATGTTGTGTGATTAAGTAGCAACAGAGACATACATTTATTTGACAGTTTATAGATATAACTGATAGCCTATTCACTGAGATTTCAGATTGCATTCTGAGATGTCATTGAGCAAAACAATGTTGCATTCAAAAGGGACTTGTTTGTGATTGATGTGTTTGTTTGCATGAGTCTTCTGAACTTGTTCAGCTTTCATTTTGGGGAATTTTTCTCCCAACGCATCCTCAAACCTACAGGATAGAATAGATTGATTGCCAGTAACTTCCGAAGTGACATATATGACTAGTGGAGAGTAACGACAGCGGCAGTCATGCCAGATCTTAAGTGTGTTACATAAGTCACATGACATTTAACTCTTGGTTAATGTGGTGAAATGATTGCAGTTTGGTTAGCTTTAGGCAACAAAATTACTTGGTTAGATTTAGGAAAAGATCGTGGATTTGTTTTAATGTTGCGTAACACACTTGCCAGTAGTCACATGAACATAAGTAACTTAAAACTTTACATAACTCAATCCTTCCCTTTGATTTCACCCCTTTCCTGTGTTTGTTTGAGCCCTATATCCTCTCCACCACCTCCGTATGCAGCACAGTCACATACCTAAACAACAGAATGGGCCGACTGCCAATAACTGCCAAAACAAGATACCAGTGAAGAGAACTGGCAGCAGCAAGTTTACTGGACTTTAACTACTTTACATAAGTCCAATGGCGTAGTTTGCTTAGGTTTAGGCCCAAAAACTACTCGGTTAGGTTTAGTAAGAGGTTGTGATTTGGGTTAAAATCACTTCTTTCCATATGTCACATGATGAAAGTGATGCCACTCAAGCAATCGAAGTGACATGACACACGTCACACCCATGACACAATTTTAAGTTGCTCAAACCTTTAAATAACTCTACGTTTTTATTAATTTTTGTTTCACACAGGACTCAAACTTGACCCATCTATCCTCCCGACCTTCTCCAAACATGGACTTCTCGCTCCTTATACTTCCTCTGTCTTACTTGGTACTTGGTCCATGAAGGGGCACTGCCTAACAATCAACAGCCAGATCAGTCAGGGAGATACATTTGAGATACATTTCTCTTGTTTACTCTTGTTTTGTGGTTATGTTATTTGCGAGGAAATGGTTATGGATTTTTAGATGCAGTGGAGGAGAAGTCTCAATCACTAAAGTCAACAATGGATGAATTGAAGAGGGCATTTGATTACGTTGTATCCGCAGGAAGGACACCCTAGGGCACTTCACAGCCTTTTTGTCCACTGGAAGGGCCAATCAGAGGGCACTTATCTTGACATCTTGGACCTTAAGTCACTCTAGATGCTGTTATTCATTGTTTTATGTATTATGGGGGCATCTGAGAGGGCACGTTATCATGTTGTCTTGGACACTGAGCTACTTTAGAGGCCTTTTTTAAAAAATCACATTTTGTCCACTTGAAGGGCACTCCTGAGGATACTTTATCACATTTTCTTGGACATTAGGCAACTCTTGCAGGCATTTATCTTGTTTTATCTACCACAGGGGCATCCAAGCGAGCACTTTTGCAGTGTCTTTCCAGACACGGGGGCACAAGGGGGGTAATTGCCTCCCTTGCCCCCACTTTGAGTCCACCAGAGCTTAGGGATAAAGAGTGATGACTAGCTGAAGTTCAACGAATGTGCTGCTGCAATGATTAAAAAAATGGCAAGAATGTTCTTTCCCCAGAAATTGGAGTTTTTGACGTATCTTTTTATGTCTTGCAACTGTTAAAAAAATGCTATCCTACAAGGTATCCTATCCTTTGGCCTGATTTGTATTTTTTAACATATTATCATATACACATATTATAATATGAGCAACCAGAACCAAGATTGGTTGCAGGGCATGATTAAGATGGCGAATAGAGTAACTCGGTGTGACCAGTCAGCCGCTTAGCTATGTAAAGATCTTATTCTGAGAAAGGCTGAGCCCATCCTCAGTGATAATACTCATCCTCTACACAACAGGTTCCAACTAAGCCGTCGGGGGAAGGATTTATGGACAGGAAAACAACATAGGATCCAGTGTATTTTTATATATTTTTGCACAATCATGCAATCAGTAGTGAGATGTGTATATGCACACCACCATATTCAACAGGAGGTGCAGTGCAGTGCACTTCCGAACACAAAAGGGTATTCAATTGTTTCATTTTAAAAAATGTTTTGTTGGGGCAGCATTGGTGAGGATGGACTGTTTTCTCCAAGGTGACTTACATTACTTCTCCCCCATTTGGATCTGTAGTTCAATGTCTTGCTCAAGAACATTTGACAAGAAGCCAGGAATTGAACAACCATCTCTCATTTAATTGCACCTGAGCTAAAGCCATCTGGCTCTTGGTCTTTTTGTCTACAGGATGATTGATCACAGGTAATTTTTTGATCAGTAAATCCCTAGAAATTGCTGTGTAGGAAAAGCCAGGGCTGTTTGGAAGGTGCTAGAACTGGCATAGAGCTGAGAGCACAAGGACTTGCAGGAATGTGTAATTGGTGTGAATGTGGAGCTAATAAACTGACTGCTCAGTTTGAATCTTATGAAAGAAGTTGATTAGGATTCCCCTTCTGTTCCTTCCACCATCCTAAACTCTAGGGGTTCCCTCTATCGTCCCTCTCTATTCTCTATCTCACCTCAGTCTGTCTTCCTTCATTACATTACAGAAAGTTATCTGTAATAACAGCCAGCAGACTGTTATTGGGTCTTAAAATATAGTTTCTAACTCTAACTCAATTCTATCATTTGAACTGGATAAATACAATTACACTGCAAATGTTATTTCCTCTTAGGGACATTTTGAAAGCTGAGATAATACAATTGAAAGCAGCAGTCACTTTGTCTAAGGCTCCATTTTACTTGTCTTAAAACGAGTGAAAAGCTTTTCACAAAGGCATGTGGGAATATTGTCATACTTTTCAATGCAATTTGAAGCACCTTGGTAAAAGATCGCCTCAGAAACATTCAACATATTTGTGATACAACCGTGGCCCAGAACACCATGTGTGTTAGAACCTTTATGGCCTGTTTCTAAGGAAGGATTTGTGGTAGTAATACATCAGAAGAAAAGCTAGTGCAAAATCTCTTACAGTTTTTCACAGTTGCTACAACACAATTCTTGAAACCCTTTTTCACCTTTTTCTCAAAACTGCAAACACAAAACCAAATATTCAATCTACATTCGCAAAACCTCTGACTCTTCTGGTGACAAAAAAAACCAATGCAGTCAGATCCAACACACAGCCAGTCTGAATATAAACACTACTGAGCAGTCATTACACTGTAAATTAAAAAATAGAAAGCACAGTATTAAGGGCATGTAGCAACAGGAAAACATTTCTAATGTGTTTAAATGCATTTAGATTTTTCAAAAATGTGTATAAAAATGCACATTCACAGCTTAGTATAGAAAATGTACTCTGTGCATACTTCACAAGCAATGTTCTCCCTTGCCAGACAAAAGGGGAAAACCCCATGTGCCAGATCAAGACTTGACAAGACTCCATGCAGGTATTTTCTGTATTAATCGCTAGTTGATGTTGAACCACTCTCTTTTCCGGATTCTACTATACTCAGTTGGTTTCTGCAAGCTACAATACCTCTGTGAGGAGTGGGTGTTGCGATTTGTAAATGAAGCTTGGCATTGTGATTGGTGTTGCTTTCGGAAGTGTTAGGCAGAAACTGTGCTGGAATGTTGCACGCCTTGGTTTAGGGATACGGCGCATGAGTTTCAGATTCAGTGATTGCATTTCAAGCTCCAATTTTAGTGTGTAGACAATCGCGAAAAAACCGTAAATCACATCAAAACAAAGTGTGAACAATCTTGGGTCGCTGTGTGTAAATGATGATGAGTTGCGTTCAGCCTTTGTCACCTGAGTTCACCATTTTGCAACACACATGCATCACAGTGCAAAATGTGTCTTAACAAGTAAAAATATGTTTAAAGCTTTGCCAATCTGATTGTCCTTTGAGTTGTGGTTTTGTTTCCTGTTTTATTTTGATTTTCTTGCCTTTCTTCTTGTTTCTGTTGCCTTACTCCCTGCCTTTGTCTTTTCCCCCACCTTTTTCGATAACTGATTAGTTTTACCTGTCCCTGATTAGCCTCTCCTACAGTATGTAGTGTGTGTGTTCCCCCGTGTGTTTGCTTGTTTGTCTTCGTCCTTTGTGTCAAGCGCTCCAGCCTTTTCCTAGTGTTTATTTCCTCTGTGTTTTGGGATTATTGCCTGTTTTCTGGACTTTGATTTCCTGCCTGTCGCTGTGGATTTGTTTGCATTTGGACTGGTTATCTGGTTGTGACCTGTGCCTGCATGTATTTTGTATTTTGACTTTGACCTTATTAAATTGTTTGAACTGCACCTGCCCTGTCTCTAGTCTGCATTTTGGATCCATTGTCTTGTTTTTTCTCGTTACCCTGCTTTGGGCCCCTGATGGCATCTATGCAGAAAAGTTTTCAAAAAGTTTTGGGATGGACCAGCAGATTGATTTTTGGTTGCTGTTGGTCACAACTAATAGGATTTTTAGGCTCAATACTAAACTAAATTACTTGTTAAAATGATTTTTCATGATGCCTCCATCAGTTCCCCATTCCCTTGTCCCCCCCTGCCTCCTGCATACCTGTTTACCTGCTCCCTTCCATTTCTCCTCCCTCTCCACCTTTTATCTTCTCCAGTCATGGAGGCCTACTTGTCACCAGCAGACGTGTTTATGTTTAATGGTTGTGGGAGCATTTTTCTACAACGCCTGCAGCACACAAGAAGCCCGGTGGGCTGCGGGGAGAACACAGGGAAGGTTTATCTAGGAAGGCAGGCCTTCCCTCTATCACCATGCCAATAGAGACAGCAGCACAGAGCCCGGTGCTCCACCACCAGATAAGGCCCCCAGACAGAGACAGCGCTGCAGTTAGACCCCACTCACTACAATGGATGGGACAGACCAGAGACAGTACGTGACCAACAACTCGGACAGTCCTCTTCTCACCTTCGTACAATGCCTGTTAAATGAGTTTTTAAAAACGTGTTGAGATGCTCATTGTTAATTGATTAATACAGAGGAAGAAAAATATGGTGATATTTATCATATTTCTGAACATAGACTTTTTTTTTTTGTCTTCTGTGGATGAAGATAAGAGTACGTGCTTATTTATCACCCAAAGAGGTTGAATGGATGTGTTCAGTTACTTGAGTCTGGTTTTCTCATGGATTTCAAATGTGACAGGCTCCTCGTTAAAAGTTCCCTGTGGAGTTTTAGACTTATAGCGGCAACTTTACTGTTTCTTTTTGTTTTGTTTTTCTGTTCACTCTCTGTGCAATGTTTTCAGCAGCATGTTTATAGTGAATGCTGCAATGTAGTATAAGGTGTCCTTAAAAATACTTTTATTTAATACAACTTTGCTTTGCCACACACAACATTGTTGTCATTTTAAAAGAGCACAGGTTTGCATATGGACAGTGAGGAAAATATCCATACCAGTATTTTAGGGGACAGAACTGTCCTTTCCAATATCTGGGTAAACTTGGAAGCATTTTCTTTGGAGTGAAGTCATATTAGATCATTTTGACCAACAACCAGTTTAGGAACTATGCTAGCATTTGATCGGCTGAAAGGGAGGGAGCTTGAAGGCTCCCATCACAAGCTAATTAGGAGGCAAAACTGATCAGTGTGCTAACAACAGTTAGTTATCAGGGTGATTTAAGGGGGTTTTCCAGTTGAATTTTTCAACTAGGAACTCAGGAATTCCCACCTCCCAGTTCAAATGGAATGGACCATTACTCTTTTTCCTCTATTAACATTAACATTAACATGTTGCTCAATTTAACTGCTATAAACATCTACTCCTTCTAAAAGACTAAAAGACATCTTGTGACTCATGAAACAGACATTAACTCATCCAGTAAACATACAGCATTAATTTGGGAGGACACTGTGGCTGTAGAGTTTGCGTGAAGTGGTGTTAACGAGCAGGCTAGTCCTGGCTACTGTCACCTACAGGGTAGCATCCAGGTTGCTAGCGGGAGTAGACATAAAATGGGTAGATATATCAAAATAGAATTTCAGCCTAAAACCCCCCTGAAAATGTGACTAATAATGAACTATGTTGTAATTCAGGCTGAAGTGTGGAGTAGGTGGCCGTTTGTTGTGTCCCTACCAAAGCCTGTGCCCTTGTTTTGAAGGCTCGTTCTTGAACGTAAAGGATTTTAAAGACGAAAAGAAAGTTGTCTTTTCTTCCCTGGCTTTTCTCTCGTCTCATCACTGTTGCTGCTGGTCCCTTGTGTGTGTACAAGGTCTTATGGGAAATAACTGCATTCAGTGTGTTCTGTACAGGGAAATCCAGTTCTGTGTTTGGCCAACCATGTCAGGAACTTAAATCACAGAGGGCCTGAATTCCTCTGGGCCATTCCAGCCTGTCACCGTGAATGTAAAGACAGGCTTATCTCCTAAGACTTAAATATGACCATGAATAATGTAGAAGCAGGTAGAGCAAGTACTGAAGGGGGATCAGAGGAGCGTTACATTTTCCACGCCTCTTTGATATTAAGTCAGTGGCACGACGCCACTGAATCATCAAATCTTATTTACTGCTATCATCTCGAAGTGGAAATGGAATACAGTAATCAAAAATCAACAAAAAAACATCATGAGCTCAGAGATTCCCAACACATGATGGATGAGGCCTGTAGCAGATTCATAATAAAAGCAGCTTTTACAGCATAAGACGTGCAGCTGGGGAGAAAACGCTTCTCTGAGGGGAATTCATTCGGTTTGGGTCACCTCTTCCGTCTGAATTCTGTGCCGATAATGAGGAGGAACAAAAGACGTTGTTGGGAATGGGATTCACTGTATTTCTTGCTTGTTATTTGTTGTGTGTGTCAGCATATACTTGTTTGTGCTTGTCTGGCAAGAAATTAACTTAGTCACAGAGGTCTGAGACAATAGCATGCAGGAATTACTGAGCCAACTGCAGCACCTCAGCAACGGTAAAGCCATTTCGCTCCAGCAGACCACTTAATAGCTTTGGCTGATGCAGAGTTTGGAAATCCATCAGTCGACTGGGCCAGAGCGAGATGAGCAGCCGGCTCAGCTTCACAACCAGAGGGTGAGGAAACATTGGGCCGGTCCTCATCATGAGTTCAGGTCATTCAGTGTCAGGACCTCTTATTCAAAATTAGATTGCTGAGATCACACTATGGAAACAGACTGCAGCAGACTTTGAATAAATGTGCACCAACTCTAAAATCTCTGGAATTTGTGCGATTATCACACTGTAATGTGTGATAATAGCAGAAAATTGAGCAGTATTTTTCACCAGTTTGTAATGTGTCAAATTTGAAAGACTCAAAATATCAAACTCCTACAAGTATTTAGATGTGTGAGCTAGTTTTGATTTGGCAGATGTTGAATTGGGAAAATTTGTCTGCACAGGTCAAAATTCATGCAGCAGACAGAGTCACCTGATCTTACACTTTCCATTCCCTTGTAGAAACATAATTTAAAGTTATAATATGTAACATTTCCACATTAACATGTCCAAAATGCAATACTTATGTTATATGTTTTGTTAGGTTGTGTACTTACATTCAGGCCTTAATTTGTGCAGGATTCTTAGCACCGGCAGTTATTTGATCGGATCCAGTGCCTCCTTTGTCACCATCAAACTCTTTAAATAAAGTTTGTATAATATTTGTTAATATTTGTTTGCTATGTGGTGATTACTCTAAGCCCCACAGTGACATAAGTGAGCATTTGTGCTGTAAAATAACTATGACTCAGAGGTTTAGTGCTATTTATATAATGACTAGAGCGCATCCATGGTGCGCGGATGCATCCAGACACACACATATATTAAAGCTCGTTTCAGGTCATTTAACCACTGTTCCACTAACCACTGCAAGTTTACATACATTTGTCAACTATAACTGACCACACAATCAAATTTTATTTTACTTTTATGCAGGTCTTTCGCTGCCCATGAACTGTTGTTTACATGTCAGACCGACAGTCGGCACCTTTGCTCGACAAATTCGGAAATTCATTTTGGTACAGCTTTTGTACTGCATTTGGTTTTCACTAAAGAACAAAAGAGTTTTTACGGTATTGTACTCTAACAATTTTTTCATGTCATTCCTTTTGGTTGGATTAAATGCCAAACGCTGCTCTTTGGGTCCCTCTACCCTTCACGGCCTCTTACTCTCCTTATGTGCCTTTGGCCTCTTTGATCCATGTTTGCAAATACTCTAACACAGAGGTGGCATCTGTTATGAATGGATGAGGATTGATTGCTGATTTGAGAGTTGTGTGAAGGTAAATTCAATTCTAAGAACTGTGAATAGATGTTTTGCCTTTGTTTAACACAGTTAATCCAATAGTCTTTTGGGTATTCCTATGAGATCTGTGTAAACTGTTTCGTTAAAGGGTGTGAAAATATCTGAAGCCATTGAAAAAGTGTTAAAACATTTGCAACATACTTTAGGTACGCCAAGCAAATGTTAACTTTAGCTGCTCAGGCAAATTGCTAATATTATCTAACCTATCAAAATATTTTGGGACCGTGGGATGTTGGTGGTGTGTGTGTGAATAAGTTAATGGCAGTTTACTTTAAGTTGGATTGTGAATTATGAATAACATATTTGACAAAGTCCTTTTAAATGTGCATAATTATTATTAATTTAAATGTGCATTTGCACATAACAAAGGAAGGAATATCTGGACAAACAATGAATGAACCTAACAACATAAAAAAAACAACAACATTATATTGAGCTAAACAATTTCCCCATATTTGGTACTGAGGCAATCCAAAAGTGATGGAAAGTAATCAAGTTACATTACTTTAATATTGTAATACTTGGATTAGGGTTCTGGCTACATTTTCTTTAAAAACAGGTAATTACTAACTGTATTGGAATATATTTTTACCCTCCCAACCCTGGGTGTCAGTGGGTTTTTTAAGAGGCTAAAATTATGTCTTATTCTTTTTAGAAAGGTCTCAAAAGTCACAAAGTCACTTGACCCTTTGACCTCCTACTTGGACCCCAGCTGGTCCAGGACCACTGCACTGCTGGGACATGGACACCTGTTGTCCCTTTTGCTGACAGAGCTATTGCCTGAGGGTGTGTGTCTGTGTGTTTGTGTGTTTCTTCCTGTCTGTGTGTGAGTTTTTTGTGCTGATGCAAGGAGAAATTCATATTGCACTTGGGAGAGCAGTATCTGTGTTATTGTATCCTGCTGGTATTGAGTAATGTCTGAGTAGTCTGTCATGTCAACATGTTGCATATAGGTTATTATCTTGTCTGGGTATAGTGTAGAAACGACAGACAAGCAGGACTGGAAAAACAAAACGCTTTGGGAATATGAAGTCATACTTGTGTGTAGACTTAACATTTATCCATATGAAAAATGACATGACAAATTACGTTCTTTGCTTCCATTCACACCTTGTTGAGACTGCAGTTCTTTGCACATATAAAAATGACTGTGATAAAAGTGTTACTCTGTGAAATAAAATATAGAAATATCCAAGGAAATTAGCATTTTCTGTTTTTTAGTCCTACACTGTAAATCTTTCATGTGAATCTACATTGAAATATGAACAGTATTCTGCTGTAATAATATCATAAGGTGTCACACTACAAACTGCAATGCAATCTGGGGGAAAAAAGGCCATTATTTCCAGGAATTTAAACCTTACTGTAAACAGCTGAGATCTTGAGAAGGTGAAAGAAAAGTGTGGGAAAATTATAAAATGAGCAGATTTGGAGCGCATATGTCAGCTAGTTAGTCTCTGTCACCATGAAGACACAACCTCATTTCAACCTGCTCAGCCTTTTGTTACATCTGCTGCATTGATAAGGTAACCTCCAATGAGTTATTCTAATAATGATTCACATTTCTCTCTGTTTGCTTTCAAGGTCGACATTCAGAGTCTGACAGCAATGGACAGCAGATCTCTGGGTCCTGGATAATACTTTCTAGTGAAAGACCAGGGTCACACTTTAATGCACACATCTTGTTCTTATGACTTACAGTATAAGAACAAACAACAATAATGTGGCAGAAGGCTTTGTTTTTGGCAGCTTATATAAGAAGAACTGCTGAATTGAGTTGTGGCCCATTCAGTCGTCCTTGTTGACTCTTCATTGCTCTTCCCACTGGAAAACAGCACCCAAAAAAAATCACAGATCTCAACACTGCAATATGTCCAGTTCTTGTTATTGATGACAACTTAAAGTACCTAAAAAGACAAAGATCAGGACTATTTCCCCATGTTTTAATACACTGGGGATGGCGCTATAGTGAAATATAGAACAGGGGGAACTGGGGGCCAGGCCCTGCCCATCACAATCAGATGAAATATAAAGCAATGAGAATGAAAGAAATGAAAAAATGCAGCTTTAAAACGACCTGCAACAGCAAAATGCCCTACACAGTTAACGCTGAAATTAAATGATTAAAAGGAAAATAGGCCGCCATGATGTAGAAAAGGAGTCATAATAGCAAGGCCAAGATTGAAAGACTCACCTGCTTGACAAAATCTGGTGTTGCAGCACCATAACAGATTAAACCATAATCGCTGACAGCACACCTTCACACACATGAAAAGTAACAGGTGACAGCGCACCTTAACACAGATGAAAATACAGTATAACCAGTGACAACGCACTTTCACATTGGCAACATTATTCCTGTCTGCACACAGCAATTAGCCAATAAACAAAAAACACAAGTGTGTAGCTTGATTATTATTCAAATAGATAATAAATCCTTACATCATAGGAGCACCGTCCTCATATTCATGGGAACAACTTGTGCTTGCTATTTCGTGTTTCTTAAACTTTCTGAGAGAAAGTTACTGGAAGCTTTGCTTTTTCTGTCTCAGCTGCTTCTTTCAGTTTTCGCTGCTGATAACCGCTTCTGTGTTTGTACTGTGCTGCTCATTTCTCACTTACCAGTGTGTTTTTTACTTGACTAGCTAACTTTTCTGTTTATTTTCCCTAACAGTAGTATTGCACATTTCCATAACTGTAATAACCCAGTACACTTTGTACATTTTTGAGCATCAAATCGCCCATCAATACTTATTTAAACTTCATTTAGAAATATGACACAGATGTATGAGTTAATAAACTATGTTTTTTTTTTTTATTAAACTCATTTTCTGTTATTGTAATGTTATCTGTTTGGTGAATGACTTCAAGTTTGTGACACCATGAAGTCAGGCTCTTGTCTAATAAAGCATTATAACTACCTCCCACAGTTACCTGTGATCAGATGAATTAATAGTTTTGATATAATAATGGCAAATCACATAGAGATTAGGGCCTGCCCTTGGAAAGTAAATTGTTGGACGCTTGCATGTGTGGGCCCTGGTCAGTCACAAACCCTGACGCAACTGCATTACCTGCATATATGGCAGTTCTGCCGAGGGCATCAAAAGAAATGGCATGCCATTGTCGTTGTCATGGAAATATAAAATAATAAATGTGATGGTTTCTCAGTTAAATTGTCATGTTTCTAATCTGTAACCTTCGTTTCAGGTCCAATGACACCAACAAACCAGTTATGGATAATGAGCAGGGAGGCAGGGAGTTAAGGTTAAGTCTAGTTTTGCTGTTGTTGCACTGGTGACGTTTTTATTTTAATAAATATTTGAAAAGGAATTGCATAATTTATATTGTCCTTTTGTCATTTTTTTCATTCATGTGCTTTCTTATGATTATTATTATTAGTATTCTGATACACAGTGTAAATATACTGTGACCAGTATTATGTTGTAAATTTACAAGAGTACAGTTAAGAACTGCATATTGATTTATAGTAATAACCTGTAATTCTAAAATACAGTAAGAAACTAAAAAATACAATACTTCGCTGGTGAAGCAGTGAAAACAAAATCAGATCAGCAGCAGAAACAATAAATCACACAAATTAAATTAAAAAGGAAATGCTACAATATTATTCTGCTTGGAGGCATATTTTGGTGCCATTGTCTTCACAATCAAATTTCAAGAAGTAAAAAGGAACCAGCCACATTCAAATAAGTTTCAGATGTGCAGCAGTCGACATACAGCTCGGTCTCTTTGAGTTGGCAAGAATCAGTTATTACTCATGCTTTGTCTTGTAAACTGGCAATTTACTTCCAGGCTTTTTGAGGTTTTTCAAATTGATTGTGAGGTTACTGGAGGGGAACTTCAAAGTCTTTGTGAATAAAAGACTGTATATGTCATTCTGCGTATTCCAAGTCATGCATCTTTTCTTCTTTGGCACAGTCTTCAATTAAATTTGAAAAAGAATGTGATAGAAAGTGTTGCCTTTGCTTTAAGAGTCAAACAGTTGTCAGCATTTATGTGGTTTGAATTTGTGGATGGAGGCACCCATCTGTAGATGCAGTTCAATGAAATGTCACTGTGTGGTTTGTACAGGGTTGATGCCACAGATTATAGGCAGGTTACAGTTGTTCTGATATTCAGTGTATTAAGAGTCATCTGAGAGTCAGGTATCAAGGGAGGTCACAGAGATGCTGACAAAGTGAAGATGATACGGTCTTTTGATGGTAAGCAGAGTGGAAAGTGTCAAAGGAAATGTACAGCATTATGCATGTGTCACATAATACTTTGCACTCTAATTTACTGTATGCAAAAAGATCAGATGTATACTGAAAGTGATTTCTGCTGCATAGATCATATTGTTCCAAGCTTTGGGGTTGTTTTTTTTTACCACCAGGAAAACATCCACCAAAGAAGGAAAATTATAGGTCAATTGCATTAACCTCTCATGTAAGTATGACTGCGGAGAGAATGATAAAGCAAAGATTAACACAATATTTGAAGACTAAAGGTCTTACACAGCAATATCAAAGCATTTTACAAGAGAAAAATGTACTGTTTATCCTGCACCGTAGGGAATGATAAAGGAGGGTTTAGATAAACAATGAAAAAGAGTATGCAAGGAAATATGAAAGGGGTATTTTGACATTTTGGGAAATACACTTATTTGCTTTCTCGCCAAGAGTTAGATGAGAAGATTGATGATGATGTCTGTGCATTAAATATGTAGCTGGAGCTAGCAGCCAGCAAGCTAAGCATAGCATGAAGACTGGAATCAAGGGGAAACAACTACCCTGACTCTGTCTAAAAGTAACAAAATCTAGCAGCTCAATTAAAGGTCCAGAGATTTACAAGGATCTATTGACAGAAATGGCAAAAAATGTAATATTATATTCACAAGTTGCATGACCATTTTGGAGACACTGGGATGTAAACAACAGACTGGATAACATGAAAATTCAATTTAAGTTGACTTCAGAATGTCTAAACCATGGAACGGTTCATGAAAACATGGAGGCTGCTAAAACTCAAAGAAGCTAGGTTAGTAGGCGGGGAGAATCTGCAAAAATCCTTCAACCAGGTGGTGTATAGATGGTGAAAGAGACACGTGTAGTTTGAAAAGCCAAGGATGGTGATCAACCGATCTTCACATTTTGGACATTAAAATGTCCCTCTTCAACCAGTTTATTAACAAAGTCACTTAATGAGAAACTAGTTTCTAACAAGCTTATATTTGGTTGACCAAAACTGACCATTTTGAGCAACACTTGCCTTCAACTGAGACCCATGGGACGTTGGTTCAGACACTTTCCACTAACAAGGTTGTAAATACCAAGAGAGGGGTGTGCATTATGAACATGTTGTAAATGTGACGCCCTATGAAGGCAGCAAACCATCAGGAACAGTGGTGAGTTTGCATGTGTTGTTTGTGTGCAGTAGCGCCAAGATGGCCGACCTACAAATTGAAAACTTGCTGTGGAAACACTCTATAGCTGTTTCCATTGTCTGTGTGAGGATTTTGTTTAGAATGCTTTTATTTCCTAAAGGCTGAAGCCAGTACTTGCCAGCATTAATGAGCTGAGCTGGTGAACCATCAGATGTTGAGGACAGGTGCTCATGATGGGTCCCCATTACAAATCCAGCAGCCAATGTAAATGGTATCCAGACACTTATACTTATTGCTTGTGATCAAACCAAAAGTCTGTAACTAAAGTTAATAACACCATCACATGGCTCAGGGCAGGTGGCTGTCCTCACACAACGCCAAGTCTATTTCTGTGTTTGTTCCAGTGGTTGATGCCAATCTTGTCACAGATCTCAAATTCACTCCTGGCTCAGAGTCTACAGGTTTCAAAAAATGTAACCATCAGCAAATAATTTCTTACTATGCTACAGTAATTTGTTTGGCTTGCCAGTAAGCAGGCAGGTGGATGACCTGACTCCAGCATAACACATTGATCATGTAACTCCTTATGATAGACCTCACAACTGTTTCAACACACAGTGCTCACTTATCTTCAAACCAGTGTTTCCAGCGGGTTTCTGGATAACTTTGAGTCCAAACTGACCGCTTAATATTGCAGACATATTGCCACCGATAACGTAAATGACCTCAGGTTGAGCAATCAGCCTTGATGATGGCGCTGGGCAATATGAGAGAATTGGTATTCATTGTGATCCGTTTGAAACAATGAATTATTTATGGTTTGCTTGAAGCTACTGCCGAGGTGGTGTGGAGAGGAATAACTGCAGCAGGGTACGGGGGTGAGAGGAGAAACACAAGAATGTTAAAGGCGAAAGAGAGCCTTATCTCTTATTCTCATGGCGACCGTATTGAACAAATAGTGAAACAATTCATCCGTCATTAATGACTGTGGGTCATCTCTATTAGTGTTCTGACTAAATGATGTTAGCCAGATCAGAGTTTAGACATTAACCTGTAAAGAATGTCTGTGTGTGAGATCCTCTGTGTCTTCAGATAATTATAAAAACTATATAATAGAGGAACATGTTTCAGAATACGTGCTTTACCAAAAATTTTTGGACATTTTCAAACCTTTCACCCAAATCACAGATTTTTTTAAATGATCAAACAGGCTTTCTTTTTTAAATTCATAAGTGGAGCTAGCTTATGTAAGATAATGCTAATGCTTAAACTCCTTGAGTCAGCTGAGAAGACTGTCTCCAGCTCCAAGTTAACAACTACCTAAAGCAGTCAGGTTTGGAACCCATATGTCTCCTTGTTAGTTCTAGTGTTGTCTGAAATATGACCAACGCGTTTTGGCAGTAGGTGAAATTTTTACCTGAAAAACAAGGGCATTTCCCAGTAAAATGTACAACAAGACACTACCTTCCAAACTCACGAGACGCCGAGTAGCCCACAGGTCTTTTTTAGAACCCCATGCACATCGCTTCAACATGTAGAGAAATGCAAAGCTTGACAGGCCTGCGGTGCCTGGTTATGATTGCTAATCTATGCTGTCTTTGGGGCTCAGCGGTCAGTTATATTCAGTTTCTCATTAAAAGATACAGCAGTGGTTTAATATACATTTAAGATACATAATATGATTAAGGCAGACGCAGCCTTAAAGTTACCAACCCAATATGCTTACATTACTAC
>JAJHUR010089347.1:30632-58335 GCA_027495735.1 Lutjanus campechanus
CGTTTTGGCAGTAGGTGAAATTTTTACCTGAAAAACAAGGGCATTTCCCAGTAAAATGTACAACAAGACACTACCTTCCAAACTCACGAGACGCCGAGTAGCCCACAGGTCTTTTTTAGAACCCCATGCACATCGCTTCAACATGTAGAGAAATGCAAAGCTTGACAGGCCTGCGGTGCCTGGTTATGATTGCTAATCTATGCTGTCTTTGGGGCTCAGCGGTCAGTTATATTCAGTTTCTCATTAAAAGATACAGCAGTGGTTTAATATACATTTAAGATACATAATATGATTAAGGCAGACGCAGCCTTAAAGTTACCAACCCAATATGCTTACATTACTACTGAGCAAAAGGCTAAAAGGGTATCCAAGATCTCATTAGGCAGTTTGCACCGGAGGTCAGAAGCCCTGATAGATGGTGTGATTGCCCTTAGGCTAGAGGGTTCTTTTAATTGTAGCTGCTTCAGAAAACAACATTGCAACATGTCATGAGGGATTGCACTGTGGTATGTAAGTATGCTCTCTGTGGGAAGTGAGGCAGGGGAAGGATTTCACACAGTGATGCAACTGAGATTATTCTTGTGGTATAGCATCACAGAGCTTCAGATTTTACGCAAGCCATCCCATTCATCTGCTCATTAATTGATATCAACGTGCGAGGAGCTGACTAAATAGGCTTCAACAAAGAGACGGTGACGTTTAAAGTGGGAGCTAATGTAATGTTTGATGGCAAGACATTTATCCACAGCAGGAGAGCAAGCACTGTCTCCTGTTTTACAGACTGAGCCTGGAGTGTCATTTTATGGATAATTTGTAGCCTTTATGTTTATCTTGTCAGTTTCTGTCTGTTGCTGTTAGCCCCATCATCTCCTTTTAATATTATAATATGTGCGTATTAAATGATTAAAAACACTAGACCTATGTTATATATTTTGTTCAGTTGTGTCATTACATTCTCTCCCTAACCCGATCAGAGCTGGTCTGTGGCGAAAAAAAGCACGTTTAGTGCACAAACTTTTACGGGATGCATTTGCCCTCATATCTACCGATATAACTCGTTTTGCAGCTGCTGGTTGCGTCCGCCTCCCTCAATACTGAACCAATTTTAAAATGAGTTGTACCTATCAATCATACATACACATACACATGGGGAAATAGAGCCCAGGTTAAAAAAAAACACCGAAGCTATCCTTTAACTATTTCACAAGATACACATGTAATGATATTAATGAAAATGAGCTGTATGATGTGGTGTTTTATCAAATATGGGGGCCACCAGAGGGGACTCAATCAGACATTCCACAGATTTTGTACTCAGGAGCTGGCAGGGTAAAGTCTGTTTAACATGCGGTCAAACAGAAATTGGACATTGTGTTCTCAAACGCAGCTCCTCCCAGTAATGTCTAGAGAAGTTCAGGATCACAGTGCATGTGTGACAGCGACTTTGATGGTAAAGTCTACGTCCGTGGTCCTAAAATTTTCTGGCTGAGAGAGGAGGCTCAATTTTAAAGCAGCTCAAATGTTGAAGAATGACTGATGGATTAACCAAATGTATTTGAGGTACAGATGCAGATTTAGAGGGTGGCCACTGAGGCTCATACCCTGAATTATTTCTCAAAAGCCCCAAATCTTTTACATTTTGAAAATGCCATTGTACAACAGTGGTGGATCTTGGTGTTGAGGAGATCTGGGGCTAAGCCCAGAAACTGTGACCATTTTTTTTCTGCTTCCACATGCACAGAAATAACTTTTTTTTTTTGTTTTGTTTTTTGTTTTTTGCTTCAGCACACACCAAAATGTTTTGCACCTCAACTAAAATGTTTTAAGAACTTAAAGCGGACAAAAGGCATAGAGAGAACACATATTAACACACATAAATCCACACCCTTTAATGATGTTAACTCACTTAAGATTCAGTCAGCAGCTTGTTGAAGTCACTGATCACTGTCTTGTTACTTCTCACTTGTGCTCCTGGCTGCACCTCCACTCTCCTTTACTGCTCTGTTCTTCACTCCTTTCCCCTCAACACATTTTCATCTCTCACCCCTCTTCCTCCTCACCTTCTTTCTTCACAAGTTTCCACATCTCATTCCCTTTTTTTTCTTGTTCGTTCTTTCCCTCTCTTTCTCTTTCACTCCTCCCTTTCTTCTCTCCTCCTCACTCCTTAAATACAGACTTCCACTTCTGTCCTCCTCTCACCAATTCTCCACTCCTCCTGGTTCTTCATCATACATTTTTCTCCTCTCTCCTTCTCTCTTTTTCACTTTGTGTTGTGACTCCTCTTCGCTCTGTCACTCATTTTCCCGCCTGGCTCACACTCATCTAATTTTCTTGACGGACCCTTCATCAATATCATCCCCTGTCCTCTCTTCTCCTTTATTTACATCACTTTCTCCATCAGTCTTTTTTCTCTGCATCCTTCTATCATTGTAAACAGACCAACTTTGAATTTCACAAATTGAATGAATGAATTTGAATTTCAAATGACAACATACATGTAAAAGCTAAATACTGTATTGAGCACCTCCATCATGTGACATATGAAGTGCAGATTCACCTGAAATATCATCTGTCTGTGGTTCACTGGCAGCAGCTGCTCCTGCTGATGTAACACTTTCTATGGGTGGGGGCGCTGGTAGCTTTTTAAAAAAATTTTTTGCAGATGTCCATACTCAATGTCAAGCGTGAGTGACAATGAAATACTTTTTCTTCAGGGCAGGCTACATAGGCTACATGCCCATTGGCGATGTGTTACTGCCTCTCTGTTAGACTCCATTACCGCACATTGACACATGCAGAGAGACGACATGCCGGTGCAGTCAGACAGAGACTGAGAGAAATTACTTGTACAATGTCATTTTCAAAACGTAACAGATTTGGGGCTTTTGAGAAAACATTTGGGGCTTGAGCCTCAGTAACCACTTTCTCTCTGACAGCACCAGTGCATCAATGTGCAGTACTGGAGTCCAACAGAGAGGCAGTAATACCCCCTCCAGTGGCCTTGTAACCTATGTAGCCTGTCCTAAAGAAGAAGTGTTTCAAGAACAGAGCAGTAAAGGAGAGCAGAGGTGCAGCCAGGAGCACATGTAAGAGAATTGATGTGAGGCAAGTCCTCTGGATCATACAAGACAGTGACTTCAACCAGCTGCTGACTGAATCCTGAGTGAGTTAAGACATTTGTTTGTATCATTAAAGGGTATGAATTTGTGCGTGTTAGGTTCAAACCACATTCACAAAACCCCAGACTTTTCTATCACAATCAAACTATCACCTCAAAACCAGTTATCCTGCGTTCAAAACCAAGCAATGTGTTCAGATCATACACACTGCAAGTAAAAATATATTCACCACAGAGCATTCGTTAGACACTATGTAAAATAATTTAGGACACAGCATCCAGTACATGTAGTTAAGATAAAATGTTTATTGTAAATGCATTTAGCAAACAATTATCATGGTCAAAGTGATATCTACATCCTGCTTCTCTCATTGTCACCCCATGAAGAGGGACATGGTGTACAATAGTTGCCCAAATTTCACCAGTAATGATTGTTCTTGGTCTTCCTCGTCCCCTTCCTCCTTGTCCACCACCTCTCATACGAACTCTTCTTCCTCTGCCTCTGTATGTTTCACCACCTGTGCCTTCTGAACTGACTTTTATCCTGCCCAATTGGTCTGATCACATCATTAGAAACATGTGTGTTCAACTTTGAATTGTTGTGTGTAAAAGATGACAGCTGTGTTGGAGATGTGTTGACATTTTGCTGCCAGTGTTTACAGTTTTGCAACACGAGTGTATCACAGTGTGAAATGTGTTTAGTGATTACTAATGCGTTTAAGGTTTAGCAAAAAAAGAGCAGATGAGTTTTGCAAATTGAGTCTAAGTAGGTGAACAGTGTTTAAGGTTTGGCCAAAAGAGTGTTTGATTCAAAAAATGAGTTTAGGCCACTGAGAATTTGGTTCAGAGAATGATATTTAGTGTTTTAGCAATTGTGAAAAACTGTCATATGAATTGTCCAGTGCTATTTGTCTGCTTTAAATTTTTAAGACATCTCAGTCAAGGCGCAAAACATTATGGTGTCTGCTGAAGCAAAAAAACAAAACAAAAAAGTCCCAAATGGTGATTCTTTTTTCTTTTTCAGGATTAACCTTTTCTTCTGAAAAATGATATAAAATATGGTATATCTAACCTAACTTGTTTTTTCACTTAACATATTAATTGAGTCTTTATCCAGAAGCAGGTATATGAAAAGGGAGAGGGGCACGGGGTCATTTTGTATTCATGGTGGTTGAAGCTAATATGGAAAGTAAGGCTCAAAGCTTGGCCATTGGCAACTTGAAATAAAAATGCATTCGATTTAGCTCATAAATATTGAGTTGGTTAAGATGACTTTGCAAGTCAATTGGACCCCAAAAGGTCCCCAAGAAATATCCCAGAATAGGTCTAATTATCCCCTTCAGGCTTGTGCCTGGCGGGGATCATGTGACATACATGCAGCATGATCAATGGACCTGCAGTTTGTCTGCAGTTAATCTAAAATACTACTGGACCACTGGACCTTTTTTTTTGCATATTCATGACCATATGCTGAAAGACCTCTGTGATTCAGAATTTTGGAAAAACTTGGAAAAAGTTTTAATGGCTCCATGACGGCAACAGCAATGGCCACAAGCATTATGTTTTTGGGTCATCGCATTCTTGTGAATGTGAGATCTCAGACACATTGAGGGAATTTATTCAAACTTGGCACGAATAACCACTTGGACTCAGCGATGAACTGATTAGATTGTGGTGGTCAAATGTCTCTGTGACTTCACTAAACACATTTTTGGCCCTAACTCAAGAATCCAAATATCTAAAAGGATAAAAAGATGAGGTCATTAAGTTTTCTCACTGAAAACTATTCACTGAAATCAGATATGTATAGTGATAACTTGCATTTGCCAAAAGATACACTTAATACCTTCTTAAATTCCTTCAAAGTTTCAGGTCAGTATAGATTTTTGGTCACTAAAAACTAATGCACAGTATTGACAGCAAACAACCCCGAGCTACATACACAGACTACATCGACACAGAGGGGAAACTCTCTTTGACTGTGCGAGTGTTGCATGACTCTAAGTTCTGTTTCATGGACGTTGTAGTCAGTAATGGATCAGCGTGCTTATTTTGCATGTGTTATTTAGCATCAAGCTCACCAGTTGCTGTCTTTCTGTTCGCATTTAGCAATGCAGATACAAATGTATGGCAAATTGGCTCCATAATAATGTAATAGGCCTTGTGATAAAGAGAAAAAGCGATTCTGCTGTTAAGAGTAGTAAACTAAAAGAGCACATGAGAATGTGGCTATAAGCATGAACTTATATGTTCTGACACTGATAGAATGAATGTTATAAACTGCATATTTAGAAGACACAAAAACACTGAAAGTACAGTGATGGAAAACAGAGATAACAAACAAATACTGTTGAAAATATTTTATTAAAAAGTAGAATTATCCGAGAGGATGACATGGACAGCAGTCCAGATTTCCTGTCCCATCATTACAGTCTGCTTCTTGTTTTCATGTGATTAGCATTTTCAGGCAAATGTTGGTGCCAAAACTCTTGTCTACACCAAGATTGTTTCAGTTTTAAAACACCATTTTTAAAAAATACACTTGTATGTGTGGACTAATCCTCATCCTATCAATGACTGGACTGCACTCTACTGAGTGACCTCTTCTAGTTCATTTTTTTAAAATGAGACAATTAAATCTTTCGACCCATACAGTAGCCTTCGTTGAGCATATATTCTTTGCAAGCCTCCATTTGGGTTTTCTCCTTCAGTTTTGGGGACAGATCAATCCTCCGGTATGTCCCAGGCTCAGTTTTGAGCCTTGACTGTAGAAAAACTACAGCTTTGTCTGAAAATCTCAGGAGAGCTGAAAGAGACACTATTTGCTGAAAGCCAAACCTCACTTCCCTGTCAACTCACAGTGCTGTCTTACCGCATTTCTCTACTTTAATGTTGCATTCACATACTCCTCTGAAGGTCCCATTTCCCAAGTTGGGAAGTCGTTCTTCCGACTTTGGTCTGTTCATGAGCCTTTAAGTCATAATGTGGAGAGAACATAGACGCTACAATGGGTAGGGGAGAATTGTTCTTGTCATAGCATCTGGGTGATGTGTTGTCTGAGGCTAGGTTCCCAGTGAAAGTACTATCCAAGTCTGCTGAAACAGTTTGAAGCTTTTTATTACAAAGTGATTTTTGTCCAGGACTTGTTGCTGCACCTGTACATTTCTTTAAATCAGTAAAATATTGCTTTAACTGACCCGTTATCAGGGTCAGTGATTATAAATAACTTCTATAACTAAACTAGGTCGCTCCACATGGACAGCAATAGGTGGTTAAAACCTAATACCAAATTACATGAATTAGTAGACAGATGTCAGCCAAACATTTAATTTCATTTGCCATGTTTTTGCGTGTACGATGCCAGCTTTACTTGTTGAGTCATATTAAATTTAAGCTGACGTTCTAAGCTCTTGTTCCTGCTTGAGGAGGCGTTCATGTGTTTTTTTTTCTCAGCAGAGAGCTGTTTTTTCTAATTATTCCGACGCCATGTGAATGCAGGGTAACTACAGCAGCTTCTCTCTCCGAACATGTCAAAATAAGTCAGCTTGGTCACTGCCTGTTTGCTTTATAATATGATGATGCAGGTATCCATGTAGTATGGTTTCTGGAAGGCGTGCCTAGGTTTTAAAGTGCTGCACGTGGTGAGGTATGAAGAGTGAAAAGTCTGCTTATGGAGGAGCTGATGTGGATCAGACAAACACTGACTTTCACCCAGGAGACCAGGATTTCTATCCCATCAATGTTGACTTCTTTTTAAGGCACTATGCAACTTGTCTAGTGTTGTGTTTTGCTTAGTGCATGTTCAATCTGAAGACCATGTGCACCATTTTACTACAGTTTCCAGGTTGAATAACATCTTTCCTTATAATGGTGTGCAACAGTGGAAAACAATCTTTGAGTTAGGTTTTCTCTAGTTTGGTGGGTGTGGCAGAGGTATTGCCCAATCGCCAGTAGCGTGAAGACAAACACTGCAGTAACAAAGAGGCGGTGCAGTGCAGTGTTCAATAGGACGTTCAATGCACCATCCTTTCCACTTAAATAAATGTTTAGCTATGTTTTGTCGGGGCTGAATGCAGCCATGATCTTTTCCTAAATCTACCCAAAGAGATTTCTTTCCTAATACTGGCCCCACAGTTTCGACATGTTATGTTACATTGGTACAGAAGTGAAATATCCTTATATCCTCTTTTCTCACTGCTAAGGATTAACCTTCCTACAGCTAGTTGTTCTGCTACTTAAGATCATGCAAAATCGCCTGCAGTGTACCGTTATGTATGTGGTGCAACCAGATTTTAAAATCAATGAGGATTTTAAAACTCCTGCATACAGTGCCTATTTATTATTGCTAATGCTAATTTGACCGCTGAGCCCTGCACGTGCAAAATGGGCGCGAGTGAGGTGACTGCAGTGTCAAAATTTGAAGAATAGGGCTTCATATCAGTCAAGTTGGCAGCAAAAACTCCTGTTGTAGTTCTCATTGACAGCCGATACTTGTGCTCTTTTATATTTCATGTTTAGTGCATACCTGCCTTTAGTGATTTTCTGCTTTTCCTAAAATACCTTTTGACAGCTCTGGGTAAACAGACATGAATGTGCTGAAATCCACACAAGGAGGTTTAGAGTGCAAACTGGTAAAAGTGATTTCAGCACAATTGGAAGAGAATTCTCTGCCTTTTCAATGGTGGATTTCACTCTGCATGCTTGTTAAAAAATAAGTGGCATGTGGTTAGCTTTGAAAGAAGCCCTGCTCTTTGATGCAGAGCGAGTCCCACTGAAATTTCTAACACTTATTGATCTTCTCAAAAGCTTGTTTTGCAATTCAATTCCATTTTTGCTGTGCTGGAAATGACTTAATGTAAAGTGATATCTTAATTTGCAGTAATACGGTAAATAAATCCCAAAATGCAACTGCAAGCTGTATACTCATGGCTAGGCTATTTTTAAGTATTATTTTGCCTTCTTTCCTCATCACTCCTTCTTGGTATTGTCACTGTTTTGGTCCGGGACAGTGTATTGTCAGTGCCAGAGTCTCTGGCATAATTGGCAGGCACAGGTGTGAGCAGTTAGCGTGATTCAGTATCAACAGCCACCTGCTCACAGCTCTGTGCTATCCACTGCCCAAAGTAGCATCTATTGTGGTGAAACCTGCGCAAACAATCGCTCACTTGGTAATGACGATTTATCAAAGTAATAGCAGCAGTGGCTGATGCACCTTCCTGCAACAATATGTTGGCCTGCATCTCCAGTTAGGTGGGAAATAGGTGTTTGCGCTTAATGAAAACAGGTAATGATTCATTGTCAAGAACAGCCAGTGACAGAGGAGGCTAATTGCTTGTCAAGCTAATGGCAGTATTTGGGTAGGAAAGAGCACATTCAGAACTGGTTACGGGAACACTCCACTGTGAATGTGAGGCCAATTTTCTCTTGACACTGATGTCACAACAGCAAGGTCCTTCACTCCTGTGCAAATTATGTTGGCAAGGAAGCACCTGAGCTGAACACAAAAGATTAAGAGTCAATGTTATATTGTTTCTGAGCAATCAAACTGCAACTCTGCACCACAGATACTTCTGGAACTAAAGCTGTCAAGCACGGCTTCATTTTCAATTTCCCTTTTTATTCTCCTCTCTCCCTCTTCCTTGTTACTTCAGCGCTGTTGTCAGGAATGATTTAAACTTTTTCACCAGTTTCCTTTTCTTTTTAAGTTAGTGATGTTTATTTATTCCCTCTTCTTTTTGTGAGAGAAATTCAGGCAGGTGCTGCCAAATTGCATCTTTTCTGCAACGCTGTGTGATGTATGTTTATGCTCGCATGTGAAAATGAGAAAAGGCTCGGAATGATTTCCCGATCTTACTAACTGGAAATAGATGCAAAGAGAACATGTGGCTATAGGCTGTTAAACAAGGTGCACTGGCTCCCAGCACTCTCATAAATAACAGGAGGGAAGCTTTTCCAAGTCTGACTTCAGGGGAGCTGTTTGGTCGAGGACGCTGAGTCCTGCAGCCAAAAAGAAAAGACTGTCAGCTGTTTCTGTAGCACAGAATATTAACTTGACAAATTACCAGTAGCAATCTGATTATTGTGATTACATATTCAACATTACTGTCATTTTTTCATCAGAATCAGATTTGTGATTTATTACAAAGTAGATTGTCACATACAAGGAATTTACTTTGGCATACTGGTGCAGAACAATTGATATAGTGCGAGAAAAACATAAATACAGATGAAAGCAAGTGCTGGAAGTCATATTGCCCCCTTGACCTCTTGAATGCCCCTATGGTGTCCTATGACTCACTGGATGCACACTGCGGGTGTAAGTCTGCCATTGATCGCTGGTTTCAAGCAGTATTTCAGCATCCGCCATCTACATTTTCAAAGTCCCCAGGAAACAAGAACAACCTCCAAGCCACAATTTAGATGCTGAAAATGGCAATTAGTGCCTGGGACACTAATGGTACGAATGTGAACAAGCTCACAGCTGTTCGCTTTGCTTTCGCGGCGATGAAGTCATTTTAATGTCAGAACTCACCTCCCAACAGGCAAATATTCCACCAAAACAAGTTCCTGGTTGACATTGTTTTGCAGAATCACCATCGCTGCACCCTGGGCTTAATGCTGCCCAAGATGTTTGTGGATGGTTTAAAGAAATGCAAACAAGGCAGAGTGTTTTTTCCCCCTCTGGCAGAATGTGCATGCGTGGAGGCAGACCACTCTGCAGCGCTGAGCACTGTTGGGACAGGTCTGGCTATGTGAGACTAGTTCTAGGTTGTAAAAGAGGCAATATTGATGTGAGTATGAGGTTATTTTGGCAAAATGTGGTCAACATGAAGATGTATTTTCAATGCATTTAATGTTTTATGTAAAATATCAGAAATGTGTGCTGTATGTTGCCAACAAGAAACTTCTGGGACATGGTGATGGCAGAGGTTCTGTACATTAATGTAAAATAAGAAACTGTGCATCGTTCTGGCTGTAGGAAGTCAGGTGAAGTAGTTTAAAGAGAGACAAAGTCTCTATTTGCAACAAGATGGGGTAGATGAATGGGTTAACGACAGCACAGCACATCACTTGAGAGACTGGGGGTTTGAGTCCTGTGCAAGGCAAGTTTTTTTTCCTGGCTTTCAACTTAGAAATTTGGATGCAGTTTCTTGGTGAGGCTCCAAAGTGATGAGAGGCTATTATTTGCACGTTGTGGTAGATAAAGAAATGCCACTATTGCAAATCCTGGGGGAAAATGCTCTAAAAGTCGATGTTCAATCAACGTCCTGAAATAGTCTGTGGAAAAAAAAACGTACAGTTTTGAACCATTTCTGTCTTTTCACCAATGACCAAAGTTTTCTTTTCAGCTTACTGAGATGCTTTGCAGTAATGTTTTTTAAAATGTTGCACAAAGAATACTTGCTTTGGGTTAGTGATGCTTTCCTTTATATATAAAAAAAGAAATATTCATAATGAATGTCATATTCAATAAGTAGTGACAAGTGAAATCATTTTGTCAAGCATGAGTTGTTTTGTAAAGCAAATTAATTACAGATGAACATGACATGTTCGCTTGCGCTCTCTCCAAAGGGTGCAGCAAGGCACAAGGCAAGTATTTTTATGAAGCTCCCTAACCTTCATTAAAATTTGTTTAAATTTGAGATTAATTATTGTTGCCAAGTTAGCCAACACTTTACATATTTCTTCTGGGACTCTGTTCTTCCTTTTTGTATTGCTTGTCATGCAAATGAGGAGTCGCTTTTTTTTTTAAACTTTGGAACAATGAGACTTCTACCCATTAAATACTGGAACCGCTTGAGTTGTTGTCAAACCCTGATTTTATTCCTCAGACCATTTCAGCCTTTGTTATTTTGTTTTTGATGGGATCCATTTGTTATGTCTGGGCATCTGCTTTGCAGCGTGGAGCCTCTGCCAGCTCTCAAGCAGACGTCTGCTTCTGGCACTGGGTTGCTGGTTCCTTGAGCGAATGAAAGCATGACAGTGCCTGTCATGTCTTAAATGTGTCAGCGGGGACTCATTAACTAAACAAATCTGTGCCATCGTCCCGCGGTCCAACAAGAGTTCCAGCCTCAGTGAACGAGAGGAATTGTAAACAAAGGACCAACTGGTCTCACAAACAACCCCTCTCTAAAGATAGACTGGAAATTACTTTCCCCTTTTTATCTCGGACAAGTATTAGGTGATCACGATCTAGATCCTAGATATGATGTGAGTGTCCGAGAGAGCAACAGCAACTCTGGGTTCTCGTACGCCTAAACTGTTTGGTTCAATTCAGATGAACTGTGATGCTTTTACGCATTTGTTTTGGTTAATTTTGCCAAAATGTCCAGTGTGTATAATTTAGGAGGATAATGGCAGATGAAATGGCAGAAAATGGCAGGACTTTAATATAATATTTATAAATATGTTTTCGTCAGTTTATAATCACCTGAAAATAAGAATTCTTGTATTTTTGTTACCTTAGAATGAGCTGCTTATATCTACAGAGGATCCTCTTCCATGAAGTCTGCCAGGTTGCCTTGCAATGTGTCTACGGTAGCCCAGAATGATCAAACCAAGCCCCAGCTCTGGAGGGCTCTTCACATAGGTTCTTCCACACACTTGGAAGGGGAGGGTGAGGCAAGGGCTATTGAATTGTTTGCAATCTGCAACCTCACCGATAGATGTAAGGAAATCTTACAGACTGGTCCTTTAAAATGATCTCTCAAACTATGCTGTGAACTAAACAAACGGCCGAAAACACCTGAAAATGTGGATCTCAGTCTGATTCTAAGCTGACTGGTGAAGAATTCAAAAGCTAAACAACTATTAAATCTTTGCTCTGACATCGGGACCGGTCATGGAACAGATCTTATAAGTAATCTAGTACGCGATCTGTGTAACCAGCAAATTTTAGTAACCATGGTAATATGTAGTATGCATGTTAACATGTGAGTGTGGGGATTTACCCTGATCAGTCATTCTAATTGTGGTCCACCCTTCGGCGGTCCTTACTTTGTTAGAAATATGTATTGTAAACAGTGTGAGAGATAATCTGAATTACATATGAATTACATATATAATGCTTGAAAGTTGCAGTTTGTCGTAAAACTGTTGAAGTGTAAAACTGTGATGATAAGAAAGGCAACACACCCAACTGTGACATTATAACTTTCTCCCTCTAAAATCTAAAGTTAGTTGCTGAAGCTACAATGCCTGTGTGTTTCATACCGGGATGTATTCCCATGACCAACAGATTCACACAAAACTAAACTAAACTATGACAAACCTCTGAAAAACTGTGACTTTCTTGACTTGTAAAATTATCCTTTAAATGGACAAACATCATGTGTGTAATTCATGGCGAATTCATGTAGGATCAAAAATTCTTTGTCTCTTGCTGTTGGCTACAATACTTTTTTAAATAAATATATATAAAACAAGGTCCCATGGGGCACGCTGGAAAGGGAGGGACTTTGCTTCTCTATTCTCAAGAAATGATGCTTATAATAAAGTTATTTCTTTGTCAGCTACTGTATTTGTGATGAGATAAACATACAAGGAGCAGTGAAGTGCTGCATTACCTGCTGCCAGCCACCAGACTTTGATTTCTCCAAGATTAAAGAAGCAGGATCGCTAATGAATGAGATATCTGTCAGCTTATTTAGCATGTAAACCAAAATGAACTAGAACTCGAAGGGAATAATATATCTTTTTTTTTTTCCGTATGGACCTACTGAACTGAACTACAGGTGTGAAAAATATGAGCATCTTATCCTGTTAACAGCACATCAATCTCACAGCTCTCTGTTCACATTACAGAACGTGGAATCATTTGTTTCAAATATAAGTGCTCAGCTAAGACATTTACAGTAGAATAATCTAGAATAAGCCTAGTGTTAGACTAATGTAAAGGGAAATATTGTATTTTTACTCCACCACATTTATCTGACACCTTAGCAAATGATCAGTTTCTAAAATACAATGTATACATTGTGAAAGATTAAATCTTTTTTACTTGTGTCTTCTCATAAAAAAACAAACAGTGTGGATGTCATTTTCAGACGTTTTATGAATTGTTAGCAGTTCCAACAAACATTTCAGACGTTTCCCCTCTAAACTTCTCACATGGTTTCATTTAAACAACTGTTCAAACCATCCTGCATTTCAAAAGAAAAAGATTATAGAAAAGCCCCAAAACTGAAAACAGATGCGTGTAGCAGAACTTTGTGTTTTCTTCCTTCCTCTCCTATTAATCATCTCACTTGTCAGCCTTTGGAGGAGCCTGACACACAGGTTGGGAACCACAGGACTAAAGTACCTAGTTGTACATGTAGATATAACCGACTTTATCTGTATCTACTGTAAATAATAATACTGTATGTATGACACAGGGTATATTTTGCTGTGCAGCCGTACTTACTGATACTTTAAATACAACCCAAATTCCAAAAAAGTTGTAACGTTGTGTAAAACACAAATAAAAACAGAACGCAATGATTTGCAAAAACTTTTCAACTTTGATTCGAGAGAGTATAATTGAAACTGAGGACATTAATTATTAAAGTTTTGAAAGTGAAATTCTTTCCCGCTCTTGCTTGATGTACGACTTCAGGTGCTCAACAGTCCAGCGTCTCTGTTGTTATATTTTAATGCACCACACATTTTTAATGGGAGACAGGTCTGGGCTGCAGGCAGGTCTGTCTAGTACCTGAACTCATCTACTACAAAGCCACACTGTTGTAACACATACAAAATGTGTCTTAGCATCGTCTTGCTGAAATAAGCAGGGACGTCTCTGCAAAAGATGTTGTCTGGATGGCAGCATGTGTTGGTCCCAAACCTGTATGTACCTTTCAGCATTAATGGGGCCATCATAGATGTGACAGCTACCCATAATGCCATGGGCACTAACATACCCATACATTTTACTGATAGAACTTGATGTACTTTTTACTAGTATAGGATTTTTGTGTAGAAAAGAAGGCAGTTCTGGTAGATTCTACTGCAGAAAGAAAGAAGTTCTTACATGAAGCTGCTCACAACAAAGTCTGTGAATTATCTTGAGTAACCAGGATCATGATTTTTGGAAAGAGATACTGGTTTTTAATTTAGCAAATGTATATTTTGGTTCTTTAAGCACCACAAGCCAACTGCCATTTAATCCCATTATACTGGAGAAAAGGCAGACATCTTTAAAGCCGATGTCTCAAAAACTCTGCAACTCACACCAACAAAATCTAGATGAATAAATAGCAGGCCAGGGAAAAATATGTGTTTTGGATTTTGGGGCGAACTGTGCCTTTAAATAATGAATCTGAGAACTTTTTTCACCACTGCCTTTAATATTCATTGTGTACCTGGTGTGAATATTTTTAAAACTTCTGCTCCTCCTCATGCGAAATAATTTGTTTAGGAGAGAAGACAATCAGAGATGAATATTTTCTCCTCACATGCTTTTCCACTACCCATAACAATCCTCTGCTCTCGGTAGGACGTAAACAACAAGCTCCTTCTTGCTTCCAAGTGAAAGGGATGAGGTACTTCATCACACAGATAAGAATGCAGGCTGAGGCACGGCTACAAGAGAGGAAAGGAACCAGAGTCTTGCTTGTGAAGTATGGATTAGTTCTGGTAAAGTTTAGTATGATTAATCCAATGCCGGGGAGCCGGTGCAGAGTCGGTTGCTCTGCGCCTCGCTGGGCTTCTGTTTTCCTGCTGTGCAACCAGGCAAAGATGAATGGACTCAGATGTGTCGTGGTGTTGAATCTACCTTCTCCATTACAGTGTGCACATGTTGACTCTCACTGGTAATTCTGTGGTCATGGAGGGGGGTCATCTGATCAGTGTTTGAAGCAGGTTTCTGGCGTGTGCACTTCATGCTCAGGACTCATCTGTGATTGATCGGTTTGCTGATTGCATGAAAGGATTAAAGAGACACTGACTCTTAAAATGAACAAAATAGTGTATTTGGATGGATGGATAAACAGGGACCATAAATATACATGTGGACACCAGAAGAGTGAAATTAAAACATGCACAACAACAAATAATAAAATGATTTAAAAGAACTCACTACAGACTATAAGAACATTTCTTGGCCTACATATTACATAATTATAGGATCAATATCTGTAGAACAGCAGAAGAGTACACGATATAACATACAAAAAACACACTATACAAAATATAAAAATATACAAGAGTAATTTACAAGAACACACTACAATAAAATAAAAAATGTAAAATATAAAAAAATGTAAAAGATACATTCTGGATACAAACGACGAGTGTGCAGTGAGGTAGTGGCAGTAAACATAAAATGTGCATACAAACAAGAAAGAATATCAGATTTGCACTTTACCATGGCCATGATAATTGAAGGTGCAAAACACAAACAGTCTTTGTGGAGAATGCAGGATTTTATCGAGGTCATTTATTTGTCATAATACAGCACAGGGTTGGACAATGAAATGAAAGCTGTTGTTTCTTCATGCTACACACATAGAACATATAGACAGATAATTAATAGAATAGAGTGGTATAACATATAAATAAATATATATATACTACATATACTGTGTATGTATGTTTGCTGTAAAACTCAAAAGGCAAATCAACTGCTGACGTACTCTGCAGCTTTAAACCAGAGAACTAAAAGCTAAGAACATACATGCTGCACATTTGCATATCCTGCACTTCTGAAGCGTTTCATTTTCAAAGCGGAGTTAATGCAATATCTTTACATTTCAAGAAGAAAGTTATATCCTCCTCTCGTGGTTAATTTTCATGTTTAATGGAATATATGCTCTTGGAAAGGCTGTTAGGGTATTCTCACTGGAGATTCAGCACGTATTTGCCCCCGCTTTCACATAAGAGCTTAAATCTAAACATGCTCTCTATAGGCAGAGACAGATTACAGAAGCACATGACCATGCTGGGATTTTCTTTTCCTATACACTGCGCCATTAATAATGATTACGCATTTGTTACTTCAGGCTTGTTAGAAGTCCTTTAAAGGCATGCTCGCACATGAGAAAGAATGGAAAAAATCTCAGTGGCATATGTAAGAAAATTGGTATTTTGGCTGTGATGAATGGATGGTGCTGATGTTGTTTTGTGTGGGCTCCTTTCATCCCGCACTGCCTTTAGAGAAGTGCCTTTGTAACTGCCAATTCAGCGTGGACAACTGTGGCTTATCTTTGCCATATGGCATTGTATTGTTCTGGTCTCCTTTTCCACACAGGAGGTGCTGTGAACAGGTGTGTCCAAGGATAATGTGCTTTTTAACCACTGCACTTTGAGAGAGCACTTTGTGTGTCAGGGTTTTAATGGGGCAATTCAGATGCCACGGCTGCGCCAGTATCCTTCTGAATCAGACGTCACGCGTGAGGATAAAGGACATGCCGACTACTGTGAAAATAGGAACTGCTGTCAACACAAGTATAAAGATCTGCCGTGTATATAGACTGTATACTGTATGTTGCTGTATATGAAAACAAAAATAGACTGCAACACTATGAGGAATGCTGCAGCAGATAGATAATGTGTTATTGGAGAGACTTGTGCAATAACAGGCATGGAGTGAAAGAGTGCAATGAATAAAATGGCTGCTAATCATTCTACCAAAAAGATAATATTGAGTTTATTTTTGATGTACCAATAAACATTACCCACCAGTGCAGGCCACTGGCCAATTGATTTTGTTCAGACAGCATCAAATTGTATGAAGACCTCCTCATACTACACAGGTGATTTAAATGAGCACTTCAGACAGACACCAGATTAAAAAGGTTTTTTTTCCCCCCGTATGTGGATATATTGATGATGATTGTTATTGTTTGTAATATTCCCTCAAAGGTAACCTTTGGAGTTTCAATCCGTTCTCATTCTGACTCGTCACATACCAACGATTTGTCACCGCGCCTGACTCAAACCCGTCACAGGTCGAGGCACAAATCTCGAGCTAGTGGATCCCTTTTTGTGCGTGTGCCCAGGTCACACAAACAGAAATGCATTCAACATATTTGCTGGACTTCAAGGACACACACACTGAGTTAAGGTGAGGAATACAGAATAAAAACACAACATTTCTTTGTCCACATTCCCACGAGTCAGGATCAAAGCACATCAGATTACGGGATCTTACACTCATTAGCTATTGACGTGACTTGACAGAGAGACACTGTAAACCACCTGTTGGACCCAGATCAATCATAGCTTGCCATCTCTCACTATTTGCGTGTCTTGCAAGGGAGATCGGTAAGGTGCCAGGGACCGACTTCACTGTTCTAACCGGCAAAAACAAATGTGTTTGTACTCTAAAATGATGATTTTATGCATGAAAGTGAACCTGGAACCATTCATCCTTATTCTGCGGTCAGCGTGGGATCTGTCTTTTTCCTAACAGCCTGTGGGAATAGTATGTGTGTGGCTGTGTATATACAGTATTTGTGCAGATTAAACACAGGTGTTTAATCACAGGTGTGATTAATTTGGTGTAAAGCTCTTGACCCAAGGCTGATGGTCGGTTGGAATGATTACATGTTCCCTAAAATGAAAAATAAACACCATTCCTCTTTTGCTTGTTGTTTACAGTTGTACAAAGAAGACCATTATGTGCTCCTCTGGGCCAACATCTTGTACCAAACTACTTTAGAAGAGGCAACATTGCAAGGCTTGCCAGATGCTGTGTTGACAGCTTCCACTATGATGCACATGGCCGTAAAATTGCCATTATTGGGCTGTTATCATCTACTGGAGTCTGATCTCTGTATTTATTAACATTTATGAGCCTAGCATCTCCACTCACTGCCCACTTTGGGTTTGTTTCCTTGGCAAACATGGCCTCCTAAACACTAATTGAAAACTAGATTTACTACTTTGCAGTTGTATGCCTCCGGTGAAGTTGCCATTTACATCCATGTCTGTACAGACTCACATGGCTCATTTGAAGTGTTAAAAGTGTTTTTGGCGAAATGGAAGTTATCATTATATTGTTGTGCATGATTACAGTGAATAAATTCCAGTGAGAAACATGCTGTCTTCACTTAGAGACAGTTTTTACAAAGGAGTACAGGTAGAGAATTGAACATTATGATGTCACAGTGAAGTTGACCTTTGACCTTTTGGATATAAAACGTCATCACCTCATCATTTCATCTTATTCTATCCTGTACTATATTTGTGTGAAACTTTGTCATAATTAGCTTATGAATTGTGGAGTTGTAGCCATGAATGAGCGACATTTGGCCTTTTAAGTCCAAATGGATGTTTGTACCAATTTTGAAGAAATTCCAACAAGGCAGACATTGTGTTCCCGAGAACGGGATGGTCATTAGGTCACAGTGACCCTGACTTTTGAATCTAACCAAAATCTAATGAGTTCATCCTTGAGTTCAAGTTGACATTTGTGCCAAATTTGAACAAATTCGCTCCATCTGTTCATGAGATATTGCATTCATAAAAACGGGACGTGCGGACGGACAACCCATAAACCTAACGCCTTTGGCCATGGCTGTCGCTGGCAGGGAGGCATAAAAACAATATGTTGTGCAGAAGAACATGCGAGGGTGCATGTCAGAGGTCCTAACAGGTGCTTTTGTGGGTAAAATGACAGAACCAGGCATCAAACATAAAGTCAGACTTTAATCTTTGTAATACACGCAGCAGTTGTGCAGTTGCCTGAAAATTCACCCCTCTAAATAAAAATCCTGTCCTCCACTATAAATGATTTCTGCTATTAAGAGAAGTGGTTTACGTTTTTTCTGTTATAATTAAAAGCTCCTGGGTCCTCCTCTTAACTGAGACAAAAGCTTTAAAGTCCTCTCTTCTCCCATGATGATCTTATTTTTGCAATTTCCTCTCATTAAATTAAATGGGCTCTGGCACAGTATGTTTCTCAGAACCACCATCAATATTAATAGCAACAACAGTGCAATGCTTTGACGTTTTTCTCATGAGATATCAGCCATAAAAAAACATATCTGTGAAGGCACTGTCAGTTTCAGAACTTGTGCTTCTGTCCAGTTTCTCTCACAAAGGAAACGCATTTGGAGTCGGGACCTTGACAACGCTGCATGTGTTCCTGTCCTGTTGCCCATTATTCACCATGACAACTAAACTACATGTAATGAACAACTCGGGCCTCGTGTTGGAGCTGAAGCTAGGCCTGTCCTAATCTGAGATAAAGATAGGTTATTGATCAATGGTCGTAAACCATTAGCTCTCTGCCTGGATTTCTGGTATGCAACGAATACGATAGACAGGATGCTGAGGCTGCGAGATGAAAAGGCAGACGGGAACAAGGACGGTGTGGATAAATAGGACAGGTCTGCTGATCAGCAGAAGAGAAAAGTTAATTATTTTCACACATTTAAGATGGTTGTGCTTTACAAACCAACATTATAAAAGGAATCAAGGAAAGGTAAATAGCAGCACCATTAAAATTCCCCAGGTGGTGTCTCTCATGTATTAAGCATTACATTTGAGTCACAGAGGTAAGCGTTTGTTTCAAACACCTGCTGTTCTGAAGGTATTTCCTGAATCCTCAAAGACACTTCTAACATCTGATGAAATGTTTTGTAACCAGTTTCCCAAGTTGTGACTCTGTTTCCTAATCCAAACGAAGATGGTCGCCGGTGGAGACCTAGATAAGAAGCAGAGTGAGAACTGGGTTAAAAAAAATCTCTGTATTGTTCCATCATACCTTCTAGGTTTTTCAAACATCACCAGGTATTTACTTTCCAGATAAAGTGAGAGTTTTTTCTTTTAGTATTTTGACTAAAATGGCTTTTAGTTTTAGTCATATTTTATCTAAACTGTATTAGTTTCAGTCTAGTTTCAGTTGACTGTCATAAGTAGGGCTGAAAGTCATAATCTTCAGATTATTTTCACAGTTAATTGATTAAATTCTATTGACATTATTGTAAATGAGGGCACTCTCAATGATTCCTCGAGATTAAACGAAGGTTGAATGAATTAATGGAATATTGCTAAGTCTATAAAATATTTTTAAAAATGCTAAAAGCGATATCTTCATTTTTTGTTGTTGTTTTTGTACAACCAACAGTCAAAAACTCAAAGACCCTTCATTTACTGTCATAAATGACAAAGAAATACAGCATATCTTTACATCCTTACATATGTCCTTTTCTTTCAGTCGACTTATTGTTTGTCAACTGACAAGTATGCCAAAGGACATCTGTGATTCACAATTTTTGTAAACCTTAAAAAAACGTGTTTTAATGAATCCACGCCGTGGCCACAGGTATTTTGTTTTCAGGTCATCCGATTCTTGTGAATGTGATACCTCAAGAACACCTGGAGGGAGTTTCTTCAAACTCAAAGATGAACTGATTAGATTTTGGTGGTCAAAGGTCAAAGGTCATGGTGACCTCAGTAAATATATTAAGGAAAAATTCTAATCACTTGCTTTAACCATAGATCTTATATGAAACAGGATTTCCAACTATGCAGTCAACTCGCTGTTTGGACTGCAGTACTATTGCTCCTTTAATTCACATTTGCCTTCCTGAAAAGTAAAAAAAAATCCAAGCTAACAGACAGAGAACAAGCTAAATGCCTTTCATTGATCAGATTGTTTTCTTTGAGGCCGCATGATTGATGGGCAACACCTCTCTGCACACTAAACTCAATAGTTTTACAGAAAAGCAAAAGGCACTTCTGATGAGACATCAGTCTTCTTGGGCTGTTGAACCTACACAGACACCTCTCGCTCATGCAGTAGAATGTGATTTATGTTCTGATCATGGTGGAGGGAGCTGTGTGGTACTCATGACCTTTCCCTGTGTGCTGGAATAAGTTAGCCGCAAATTAATGATGCACATTATAAAAACTGCATAAATCCAATAATTCTGGTCATCACAAGACCCTCAGGGCTCTTCTTGCTCATTGTACTCCCCTCTCAATCTGCCTCTGGTAGCTTTTTGCATTTCTTCCAGGTCATTTTTCCGGTTTGAGTGCTAATTATAAAGTCACAGAGGCTCTTCCAAGCCTTGGAGCTAGATGTCTCTGGCTCACACACCAGCTTCTATAACACTCTGCAAGAAGGTTGTACTTGGTGGTGCGGCAAATGAAATACAAAAAAATCCTTTGTTTTTCTTTTGTCTGTGGTTAAGACAAAACTGTGACCCTTATTAACCACTTGTCTCAGTGTCCTTGAACTGGTTGCAGTGTAGATAAATTGGAGTTCCAGGGTTCAAACATTTTGTAGATGGGCTTAAGAGAAACCTTGAGAGATACAAGAAAAGTGTGTGGTTTTATGTATGTGTGTGTGTCTGTGTTAGGGGGTTAGGTTCCACCTCACAGAGGTGGGTTCTACTACGACAGGTGGATTGTCCAGATTTTACAGCACAAAGAGGATTTTGCTGGCAACATTTCTGCCTCGCACCTGATAACCGTATCATTGTTCCCTGTGAGGAGGTCTTTCCTTAGATCTGAGAAGAGCTCCTTCTCATCTATGTGAGCCCCTGCAGCTCCATCTCTCAACCATTCCTCTGCACTGCCTCCAGAGACACTGTAAAAAAAATAATATATATATATATATACAGGAACTGAGTGGAAACAGCTTATCTTTTCTCATTAAATGAAAATAAATATATACATTTTATTCATTCAGTTTAGTCAGTCTTAACATTTCTGGTATTTACTTTCAGAATACTTCAGAACTTATTAACATTAACATTAACATTAACAAGTATTTTGACTGGAAATGATGAGTTGTGTGAATGTACTGAACAGAGTTTAATCAACTCATTGAATTAAGCTTCTAAACAAACACAATCAGCAGACTTCCCAGCATGCGTTGTTTGAGACTCAAACTCTCCTGAGACCCTTCTTTTTTATTGTTTGAACAGAACACGTACGATGAAAACTTGCTGTGTATCTCTAATACACTTAAAGTCATGGTTGCTTGTTTTCACAATAGTCACTGTGAGCCATGATGAAGGTTAATATTAAATTAGTTAATGAAAAGTTCTTGTGACATCACTAGTGATACCATTTACTTAACACCAAGAAATATCTAATATATCTAATATTCATGTCAGGGCAGCAGGGGGTGACTTGTAACTTGGTTACCTTATATGTAATTTGTGCATAATTGTTGGCTAGCTCATTGGAAATTAAATGGTATCACTACTGACCTGAGAAATTTTGGGGTAATTTGGGGTAAATGTAATTATGTAATTTAGGTGAAATTTCAAAGAAGTTATTACCTAATTACCACCAACTTACCCTAACACTGGGAACCTGTATAATGAAGCATTACCCACTGATTTTTTTAACTTTTAAAGTTTTAATTTTTTAACAGTGTTTATTTGAGGGCTTTAATCAAACATCAAGACCTGCTGCTGCACTGTTTTTTGTGTGTCCCTGACTGTGTGTCTGCTGATGTGGGTTCATAAAAATGTACCAGCATGTAGCACCAGATAAATAAACACAAAACACACACACACACACACACACACACATACACCCACACCTCCCTTTTTGATTGAGAGCCCTTTTGATTTTGGTAAAGACAGCTATGCAAATACATGCAATCTGCTCTTTTGTTTGAAGGCCAGCGGTCCAGAGATCAAAAACTGAGAGCACAAGCTGGGACTGTCTTTATTTTACTGGCCCACGACTACAGGCGTACAAAAGTGAGTGGAAAATTACAGGGTGTTGAGAACGTTAACATTTCACTTAGGCTGAAAAACATATGACATGTTCCAGAACAATAACAGACTCACATGCGTGGGCACAGCCGAGATTAAGGGAGATTGTAGGGGAAGATGGTTGAGAGACAAAAGAGGCAGAGAGAGACGGAAGGGATGAGACTTTGTCAGTGAAAGAGGGGGGCTGCAATAAAGATCAAACGTGAACTGGTGATAAAAACAGGGGTAGATTAAGGGAGAATCAAATGAGAGGTTCCTTGAGAGTGATTAGAACACATACTAACTGATGCTGAGTATCTGTATTTATTTAAGCTGCATTTAGTCTTAAATCTGTCATCTCTTTTTCATTAGCTCTGATCCCTCCCATCCTTCATTCCTCTCCCTCGTTTTAGATGATCTTCTTCATTCACCATAAACAGCTGAACTGTCCCTTTGGCTCCTTCTGATGGATTCTGGCGTGTGAGTGTGAGTGTGATTGTGACGTCATCCATCGCCCTCTCTCGTCTCTGTCGACTAATTGGACCCTGTCCTCTCTGCGGCCTTCAGGGACTCAGACATAATTAAAGCAGAGAGAAGGGAAGTGTCAAGTTCAGGGCTGCTAACCACACCCTCTTAATTGGTGTGAGCGAGAGGTGGAGGGCAGGGCAGAGGGTGCCAGATTGGTCGGATTTGGATGCGTCGGTGCTTTCCTCTATCGGTTGTGACTGGCACTTGAATGTTGCGTGTGCAGGAAAGTGATGGTAATGAACCTGGAGTGTGTCTGATGCATAATTACCAGAGAATGTGCGTGCTGAGCCATAAGCAAAGAGATGATGTCGGTTGAAATAAGATCATGTTCAGGATGGTTTTATTTTTGCACATTTAAAGGATAATTCTGGTTTATTTAAACACGGGTCTTACTTTCATAATTTCAGCTCAGTCTGGGCAATATCGTGATATCATATAACACTATTTTCATAGCTTTTGGATATTGTTATGTTGTGATATAGCATAAGAGTCCTTTCCTAGTTTTTAGGGGCTGCATTGTATTCACATTACTGATGATTATTTATCAAAGCATGAATAGTCATCCTTAAAATATTGTCACAATCTTGAAAGAGGCATTTGGTCAGAAATAATGATACTTGATTTTGTCCACATCGCCCAGCTCTATTTAATATACTGTTTATATCGAGTAAGGGTGTTGCAATTTCAATATTATTTCTTAAAATGATCAAAATGTCCCAGTATTTGTTTTTCTCTCCAACAATACTTCAAAAGATGACACAGCATAGCTTAGGTAGCTTAGCTTTTAAAAGAAGGACTTAAAAATGTACATGACAGTTGTCAGGGCACCAAAACAAAGATCTCTTGATCTTTACAAATCAAGATTCAGTAGTCTAATAATGGCAGAGCCACCAGAGTTAAAACAAGTATGTTTAAATAGCCTGTTCTCATTTCCAACTCGACAAATACTGACGATTTGTCACCGTACCTTGGCCCATACAGACATAGATGGCACCCGTAAGTGGCTGAAGGAGGAGCACCAAGTTTTCAACGTAGTATAAACAGGGAGAAAGTCAGCATCTGGAGGTGGTGCGGAGGATGGCTGGTTCAAATAAATTTAGGACTTTTCACACAGGAGACCGAGGTTAGCGCCTCATGTGAAAACTAAAATGTTATTGAAAGGTGTAAAGTACCTAATGTTTCGTGCATCACACGACTTGTCATGTCACTTTCATCTTGGAAATTGTTTCAGTGACGTCACATGTGGTATGAAACATAATGTTTCCTAACCCTAACCCCAAATATTTTATCCTAAACCTACCTAAACTGTGTTAATCTTGTGTTAAAAGAGACTTTCTGGCAGTGTCTCATACAGATGCTAAAGGGTACCTTGTGTGCCTGTATGAGCTGCAGAGTGATGGCGACAGAACATTGGTATTTGTTGAGTTGGGATGAGAACAGATTGGTTTAAATCAAAACTTTGAATCAGATCATGAAAATTGAAATTCAAATCTAATTGTGGATTCTTAATATCTCTCAGTTATGACATGTTACACTCAGTTAAAGGCCCTGAAACAGATTATTTCAACACGCTTTTTATTATGAGCAATGGGAACAGTTTGTTATTTTATTGTTTTTTGTTGTTCTTCTAGCTAGTTTGAAAAAGCTGATGTCACATATTTCCATGCACCAATCAGGATAAAACAACATTTGTGTCAGAATCTAATGACAAGCGTGAGGCTGTTTGCTCACATTCCCAGGCAACTGTCAATTAAATCTGATCAAAACACACCACTCTGTCCTGATGAGGCATATTACCTCTGTATACCAACAATCTCTATGACACCCTCAATACTTAACGCCTCACTTTGGATGAGAAAAAATTCCCCCAGAGACCCTTTAACAAGAAGAAGCATCACTCACCGTGAGCTCCTCCGTACACCCACATGCAAAAAACACGGTACACTGTAACATGATTCCAGCGTCGGCTTTCCCCCCATTTTCTGAGGGGAGGATTTCCTTATTACCACTCTGGAGAGATGACAGGAAGTAAGAGGAGGGAGAGATGGGGAATGGTGTGCAACAAATATCCCCAGCCAGCCACGAGGCAGGGGCACCACCGGTCTCAGTCCCTCAGCCATGAGGACAACCCACAATGTTGCCTTTTCATTATGGTGGTGTACTTCAGCCATCAGTGCTGTGTTCACCCTTTTGCTGCATGCCTGCTGCCAATCCACTCACCCACTCACCACCACAGCATAAACCTGTAGCCTTTGCCTCTACATTCTCCTAGAAAGAAAGTGATTATTGTCACTCCCCACTCCCTTCTGTGCTGAGATCTGTGTTTTGTTTGTTGTTTGGCTTGTGGGAGTGACAAGGTCAGACTCTAGATACAAAATATCAGTGTTGCACATATTTCACTTTTACATGATAATGCATTCAAAGCTCAAAGTTGCACCAAGCAGCCAGTCTAGGATACTGTAAATTCGGGTGATCATTTTATTGTGACCTCCTCCAGATATGTCTGGCTAAGCTTTATTTAAAGCCTGCACTATCTTCTTACTGTTCATGTAGCAGCTGACTTTTTGTTAGTGATTTCCATAGACTGTATAATAAATAGTGTAAAATAAACTGGTTTGTGGACTACCATTTTGAAGCCTTGCATTATGGCCGGAGCTGGGGAGGATATGTATCGCTACACCTCGATCCTGGTTGGATCAGACTGAGAACCTGAAAACAGGCCATGGTAATGACTTATTATTCACAAGGTAGCCACACCCTAAAACATACCCTGCTTTATTGTCTATTTTACTCTAAATTGGACCATAATTTCCAAAATGAGCATCATGCTGTATAGCAGAGGACTTAAAACTAGTGATTGAGACCATAAACTCATTAGGAAACTGTTTACTAAGGTAATGAATCAACTGAGAAGTATGGTCACTTTCTTATAAGGTTAAACACAGTCTGATTTCTTTTTGCAACCAGTGGTGTTGCCTCCTGCTGGCCATTAGAAAGAATTCAGATTTAAGGAACTTTCAGACCTGCAAGCAACATCCACTATTTATACATTCTATGTTGATATCTTACAATCTCACAATTTCATTTAGCACACACTGTTATCAAAAAGCAATGTACATATGAGAGCTGATAAAACACAAGCAAGGATCTATCCAGGAGAGAACAACGTGAGTAAGTATGAGTCTTGAGTCTTCTCTTTAAGACTGATCTGGATTGGAATAGCCTAGCAAGCAATTTTGGGCCCTGTCAGGCGTATTTGTTTGGCAGAGCACAGTGAGTGGGAGGGAGCGTGGACTTGAATGAGGGAGTTCAGGTAGGTGGGGACAGTTTTCCTTGCTGTTTTGTAGGCAAGTGTCACAGTTTTGAATTTGATGCAGGCAGCCACTGGGAGGTGGTGGAATGATCTGAACAGTGGCGTGACGTGATGTTTTTGGCTGATTGAAAATCCGACGTGCTGCTGCATTCTGGATCATCTGTAGAGGTTTGACCGTGCATATAAGGAAGGCCTGCCAGTACAGAAGTACAGTCAATTTGTGATATTACGAGAACCTGAACCAGGGGTTATGCTGCATGCTCAGATAGGTAGGGTCTTTTGTTCCTGATGTTTTAAAGGCAAAACTGCACAACTGAGCAATTGAAGCCACATGGACTTTTAAAGTTAGTTGGTCATCAATCATAACGCCCAAGTTTTGGACAGACCTTGTGAGCTGTGTGTATTTGAGTTGAATACTGTTGAATACTGACTTTTTGTTGTATAGAGGGCCTGGCTGGGGACTGGCTGGGAGGTGTCCACTATAAACACCAACTGGCTCACTCACTCAGCTTAAAAGTTTATTGTAAACGGCTTGCACACAAAACTTAGTAAATAATTTTGAGCTGGTTCAACTTAAAATTTTAAGTCATCTGAACTTAAATTGAGAAATTAGTTTAAAGTCCTATTTGAGTGCTGTAAAACCAGTTGCGTTAAGTTAACTGAACTTGAGAAAACGTGTTAAATCAGCTTAAGATAGTGAGTTAAACCAACAATTGATGTACATTTCAAACATATTTGGTTTCTATTTACATTTTCTCAGTTACAAGAGTCAGTTCTTCATTTCACACAAAGAACTTCCCATGCAGCTGCTCCTGTTTGAGACAATTTGCTCCGGAAACTGTTCACAATTAATTGATTAATTTTTAAGTGTAAGGGGGCAGAAACTAAATTCATCATGGGTCACATTACTGTACAGTACTGTTACAGGTTCCCATTATATGTTTTCTTCAAATTATGAAAAAGAAGTGTCTCAGGACAGTTTTATTACTCAAATGCAGAGCTCCTCTCAAATTCCCAAAAGTAGACTTTCAGGGGAGCCCATCTCCTTTTCAGGGGAGCTGAACTCCCCTTAGTTCACCTGTAATTTGAACCATGTTCTCA
>JAJHUR010089348.1:0-11020 GCA_027495735.1 Lutjanus campechanus
CATTAGAAGATGATCGGGACTGGGGCTGAAATCAGTATCACAATAATCAAAGCTTTTTCAGAGGAAGAAAACTGTCATAGGCATCAGCAGTCCTCGGCTGTTGACCACTTAACAGCTCCAGTGATGAGGCTGGCGGTTACATGCCTTGCCCAAGGGCAGCTCAGTCATAGTTGAGAAGAATAGAGAGAGAGCTGAGTCAGTCATTCATTTCTTTTCCAAAATCAGGCCAGCAATTGGAACCAGCAGTCTTCCGGTCACAAGCCAATTACTCCGACCTTTAGGTTACCACAACACTCAATCCATTCACCCAAACTCTTTCATCACAGGCATTATTGAACCCTTTCAGTCCTAAACCAGTAAATTTATGTCCTGCCTCAGGATCCAGGCTTATTAAAACATATTACTATGCTTGTCATGTTGAGACCCACAAGCCACTGGCCTGCAAGACTGTTGTTTTGGTTTCAGCAGATGTTCAAAAACAAAGGTGATCCATTGTTAGACACTTGAAAGATGACATCTGACCACACATTCAAAGCCACTCACACACACAACACTCAAACACTCAAACACACACATATGGAGCAAAATATGTATGGGAGAACTCCGAGTTTACTAAACATAAGGAAACAAAAGAAACCATACATGGCTTCATAATTGAAACAAATCAACCAGATAATCCAAAATGCCGCAGATCTGCCTGGAAGTGATGATACTGTATGTGTTTGTGTGTTTTGTTAATGAAAACACCCACCCAACCTGTACACAAAACACACACACACACAGACACATAAATAGTCAGACACACGCACACACACACACATATAGTGAGACACACACACACACAGCTCAGTGTTGTGGAGTCACGCGCTGGGTCATACGCTCTTGTCTGCCTTAGGTGCTGATTTTCTAGTCTAACCTTGCAAAGATGCTTCCATCCTCATCACAACCACCAGACCAATACATGCAAAGTCAGTGACACACACATACACACGCAGACAGACGAAACTTTCCATTTTGCTTATTGAAACAAGCAGAAGTCAAGGATGTGATCTAGAAACCAGAAAGCAAGAAAAAGAAACCAGCAGAATTGTAATCTTTTGTAAGAAATACTTGAGACTTGTGTGTCTAGAGACTAAATTAAAGAACTGACAAAAGAATGGCAAAAAACAGACAAATCAATTAAATTTACACCCACAAATGCAGAAGAATGTTTCTTCCAGACAATAAGGGGCAGAAGCTGAATGTCTTCTAATGACATGGGAAAAATTGTATCTGGAAAAATAATTCCAGATGCTTGTTTTACTGTGTTTGGGTCACCAGTTTGGTGTTGGAACAATAATGTCCAGACAGTTTAGACAAACATGGAAGCATTATAGAAAGCTCAGTTCAACCACAGTTCCTGTTGGCTTCTGTGACAATTTATTTTTTGCACAGAAGGTTTGTTACATGTGCAGACATCATATTCTGTTCTATTCTAAGCTTAGTGGGCATCTTACTTGCTAATACCACCTTTCTATTTTAACAAAGATACAACAGACACCACTGACACAACCCCAGTTCCCATACTGCTTTGCAGTTTGCATGCCTTCAACAAAGCTTATAGAATGATACAGTTCCTGTCACTATGGAGCTAAATGTTGACTAAAATTAAAACTATACTAATATTTGAACCATCAGGCTCGGTTGCACCAATCAATTCAGCATTCAATATCATCCTTACTGAGGTTAGGCTACACTGATTAACTGAGCATCTACAACATATTCACCAGGTGAATCCATGCTCTGAATGGGGTGTAGCAGTTCATGTCGACGCATGATATGCAAATTGGAAGTATTTTCATAATCGATGATGTCGAAGTATCGCCCCAGCCCTACTCACTTGTCACTTCCATTCAAAATAATCACGTGTATCATCTCTACCTGCTGATATTGACATAATATTAAATATATGACTTAAATATTCCAGGTTTGAGTCAGCCTATTCTGCAGAGGGTAGAAAAACGGTCTGACTAGATTACCAAGCCATCTTTTGAAAATACGCACTGTTAATATGACAGCACAGGTTGTTTTGTAGTGGGAGAATACTTAAACAAATTGATGTTGACTAAATTCATGTTGTTTTGGCTGAGTAGTAGTATTTGATGCAAAAATCAAAAGACTACACCACATTTGAGCTTCCTATAAAGTCCACACTTGATAAACACGCACCACATGATGGGTTGACAAGGCTTATACCAAAAGGGTATCTTACAATCCAGTGCATACAACCAAATCCTGTCGACTCAAACTTGGGATGTACCACATGACCCTGACATACTACCCAGGTATTTGCACTGAAGTGGGCATCATTGAAAAAACACAACAATAAGACCAGTGAACACCACAACAAGATATAAATCCTGGAGGCTAGACATGAACTTCACTGTTTGTTTTGTTAGCAATGTGAATATGTTGCTAATGACATGAGTCTTATATATAGGGGTTTTATTGATGTAGGTGGTATAACTTACTGCACTATTTTCTAGCTATCGTTCATGTGTTTAAGTGAAATCTCACAGTTTTTACTGTGAACTGAGTCAGACTTTTCATGGCAGCTTCATTGAGGTAAACATGCCAATTTCAATCTTAAAGGATGAGGATTGTCAAATCTAATATAAGTTTGGTCTTAGCAAGTGTCTGAGAGGAGCTGAAGCTGCAGCTGCTTCAAGGCCTTTCCTCATATCATACTTACTCTGCATTGAAGCCGTTGACATGTAGGATCCTCATCTGTTTCACTATGGTGCTCTTTCCTGACTCTCCAGCTCCTGATAGAGAGATAGAGAGACAAGGAAATATTAGAGATCTGTTGGCGTGTGAAACAAGACCACACATACACGCACAATGCTGGGATACAGACCATACACATTTGCCTGAAATACCACTTTACAGTACATGCACAGTAGCTCTATTTCCCATATTTAGATACAAGAATTGTACCTGACTGAAAGGTTTTCAATATGGAAGCTCCTAAGCTGTTTTGGCAGTAAGGCAGTGACTTACTATGCCCTACAGGAAACTTTCAATGAACAAACAGCGAATATCATACATGACTGTGACTTTATTTGGGAAAACTTCAAGTGGAGGCAAGGACAGTGCTGCATGGTCATGGCTAAAATAATAAACTAGATTATTCCACTAGATACTGTGATCCCAATCACAAGATTACATTTTTAGACTTGATGATGACTGCCTTTAGACTTTTTCCATAAAAAGCTAGTTTAAACATTTCCTTTTAAAAGGAGGTGTTACAGTGTTTAAAAAAAAAAAAAGAAGTTTGGGAGGCAGTGTATTCCAAACAAAGTTTTAGTTTGGCATGTGGGATGTGGCAGGTTCACCACGTGGATGTGGTGGCTTTGGTTGTTACAGTGGGTCATTCAAACATTTAATGATCTTCACTGCCTTGATAACCACCACCAGTACACAGTGGCCTGCAGCTGACAATAATGTCATGTGATTGACTGCAAGATGTGTATTTTAATTTGTTATAGCATAAGTTATCGCAGTTTGAATTAACCTCGTGTTTTAAGATATTGTTAGTTGTGTCTGTACCTAAGGTGACTCCTTCAGGTCATACCATTAAACAAACAGCACTAAAAACATCGACCTGGTGTGTGTTTACAGGTGTTAAGCTGTATTTAACAGCAGTCTGACACCTCGTCAAATTCAATTCAGTCTGAAATACATTACCAGTCATCTATCCATCCATCTTTTAACCTCACATTTGACCAAATGCTGCCCTCTTCAATTTTTGATTCTTATCTCTCCAATAATGTAACAGCTGTCTCCTAACAAACAGAAGTTCAGAGGCCCATCATGTCTTTTTGTCCTGTGAGAAAAATGGGATGACTCTTTTTGTCTGTGGTATCTGGCTGCCACCAAACAGTGAAAGTGCAAGAATGATTAAACTAATGCTGTTAAAAGGCATTAAAAGAGACTGGTTGCATTTAGCACTGCTAACTAGCCAGCTGTATGCTGCAGGTCCCTGGATGGCCTGTGTGCAACTGCTGTAAGACTGAAACTCACATCTGCTACTCTGTAAAGCCACACCTGCATTAAATGCATGAAGAGTGAGCAGCTTAAAGTTCAACATTTAAAAGCTGCAGCTCTTTCACACAGTCCGACGCCTTTCCTGTCTCGACCTTAAACTTTTTTTTTCAGCTGTCTCCTTTTGTCTTTATCTTTACAACTTCAATGAAGATCAATACTTAACAATGACTTATAACTTTCCCTGAATCAAATAAATTTCATGTCTTGAGCAAAGGATATAAAATTATTTGTACAATTTATGTGAAATCAAAAATAAAGTGGTATTCCTCTTTAAAAGTCTGAAGCTTAAAAATGCACCAATCAGCAAATTAGAGTCATTTTCTTACAAGTGGAGACAGGCAAGATTTATTTTACTTACATTAATATTTTGTCATTTTATTATCACTCTGTATGCTGATAAACTATTAAACTATAACTGTACTGACAACATTATAAAATCACAGAAGATATGATGATTTAATATCTGAGAAAGGGGATTTTATCCTTGGCCATCTTGGATCTCTCTGATGGGAAAAACCGATAACTCTGTAACCACACTGTTCGTCAAAAGTCCTCTAATATCCTGCATGTGTACTGTTTGAAAAACTATACTGAAGATTTGGTCCACGCCTAAATATCAATATACTCACAATCCCAATATAAAGTGGTCTGATTAACTAGCGATTCACAAAGTTTCTTGTAAAGATGTTCTAGCCAGCGTTTCCCACCTATGAGACCTATTTGTGGTAGACAGACAGGCACATTATCAGACTGGCCACAGAAGAGTCTGGGACTTGGGCATTTTGGTGGCTCAGCAAGCTACAGCGCATACCATGAACTCATAACATCATGCTCTCAAATCTGACTGATGACCTCATGTCACAATGTCAGCTCTCCTCTTTCTCTGCCATCTCCCTGTCTCTTCTCATGCGACACTGTCTCATGAAGCCATGATATCTTGCAAAATAACTGCATTAAAGAGTGACATACAGTAGTGTAGTGTTGATTTTGGGTGAGTGACATTCTTCTGTACTACAAACCATTTTTGGTTGCATGTTCTCAATCACGTGTGTTTGTGAAGCTGAATCACTCTGAGTACCAGTGTCCATAGTACCAAACATTAAAAACCTTTAAGTACAAATTGATCCCCAAAGCTTGGCCAGTTTCTTAGTCTTATTTATTAATTATTTCAAATATTTATTTCTGGATTTATATCATACATGGTGCCTTATCAATATTTTCAGTTTTTGCTCTGCTGTTTGTTAAGACAACATTAAACACTAACATTAATATTTAGGAAGTGTGGCTGCATCAGCGGTACGTCCAACAGGAAATATTCCAACAGTCTGGCTGTGTGCTAGTGAAACTTTGAAGGAATATTTCACCCAAAAATGAAAATTCAACTCCAAGCTCAGAGTCAATAGTGAAGATTTAGGCTAAAAACATGCTGTAAATAACATTTTTGTAGCTCACTTGACATGTCAGGGCTTTAGGAGACTTGGATTACACCAGACGGGCAGTTTGGAGGTGTTTTATCTTTTTATTCTGTTGTTTTTTTACAACTGAAAACTGGTCATTAACTTCAATTGTTTGGGAGATTCTGCAACACTGTTTTCCTGTGAAACTCAAGCAGTGTTTTGTGGACTAAAAAAACTAAACCTGACCTTCAATCAGCATGACTGAGTAGATGACGATTCAATTTTCAATTTTGGGTGAACTATCCCTTTAAAGCCACAAGAGTTTTAAAAACTGAGCCAGAACTTCAAAATAACAAACAATTAAAAATGTATTTAGTTCCTTCAGGAACTAAAGTTGGGTGAGTTTTGCAACACACAGTACCAACAATGTCAGACTGTGTGTAACTTTGATCAGATGAGATAGTGAGGTGAGAGCAGGGACAGAGGTCAGGAGGAGAGTACGTTAGGGATGATACTATAACCTACCAGCATTCTCAATATATGCATTTCTTCTGCAGAAGAATTTGAAAGAATTCAGAAAACTCACATGTTGTTATGTTAACAGCTACTGTAGCATGGCTGCTGCTCTGAAGGATCTATAGACTAATCCTAATTACCAACTTCCTGATAACATCAGAGGTAAATGTATTGAATCTGAACCAGAGACGTGGAAATATGTCGACTGAAGTTGCCACTGTAATGCAGACACAGATGCAAGTGTTCAATATGTCAATGAACAGTCATGAACTCTCTTTAACTAAAATGTGCACAATCTCTGGGGCAGGATGCAAGTCAATTTAACATTTAATGCAGTTAAATAACAGATAACTATTGTAGTAACTTACACCAACACTGTCAATTCAAATATTGCAATGATTTTACCAACAGATTCAGTTAAATTGTGGACAGTTGTGCAATTCTGCAGCAAATAAAAAGCTGAAAAGAATCTTGGGTCACAATTGATAAAGAAAAAAAAAGAAGAATGAATATGAAGTTTTTTTTCTCTTGCCAAATACATTACTGTCCAGTCATTTCTGTTGGATCTGGAAATGTATCTAGAACATAGTATAAAAGATATAACATTTGGAAACTAGTTGGATAAATGTTATAGGAAACCTTAGAGGCCATTACTTATCGTCATGCATCCTGCATATACAGGTACTTTATTTGTTGAGGCTAATTTAAAGAAATGTTACATTCATAATTTGAGACCAACAGATTGGGTTTGAAGAATGTTACACAAAGTTTATCGTATATTCAATATTGAGGGTCTAGTCTGTTATTTTATCAGTTTGGGACTTAAAATCACTGCTACCCCTCAATACAACACATATTTTGTGTCCTTTCGTAGGCATCAGTCTTCAAAGTGAAACAAACTCAGTCACATTTTAATTAGGAGATTATTTAATCCAATGACCAGTGAATGTCTAGATGCAGGTTACAATTATACTGAGCAACATAAACCAATGATCAACAACTTCAGACATGCTAAAAGTTTTGCTCTGCACATAGCTTGTAAATCTTTGTGTGTCACCTGCACACAACACAAAGACTGACAGCACAGATGCTGAACGATTAGCCATGTTCTGGCTCCTGGTTGCTACTTTCACTGCTAGATTCTTTAAGGTAAGAATATGGATTGTACTACTTCAGACACTATCTTTTCCTAACATGGATACAAACCAAGCACAAAGCCTAGCATACATTTTTGATAGTGAGCCATTCAGGCTTCATTTGGCTTTGTTCACTGTTTCAACATATCCTCCAAAATATGCAGAATCACAAACAACAGGTCCACAGGTCTGTGATAAAGTCAATCTAGCAGATTATATAATTGAAAGGCAGCTAACTTTATGGCAGACATCTTTGTTTTGGTTTTCATGTGAGTCCTGTCCTTCTGCTTTCCTAAAGTCACCACAACTTCCTCCCCAACATAAATACAGGCGTGTCGTACAATACGCACCCTCACTGGCATCTCTGTAATCAGATATTATGATTTTTACAAAGAACACCACGGCTTCCTAGAAGTGGTAAGCCTGCGAATGGACATACGAGGAGGGTACAGAGGAGAGTACGGCAGGGAAAAGTTAGACACTCTTATTTGTCTCTTATGTAATATAGAGACCCAGCCCACCTCCAGTTCACTCTCTGACACACAGAACCACATGTTGAGTTACACATGTTCATTTCTATATTATGGAGGTTTTACCATATTTTTTCCTGGAGACGTTATATTAAGACACTGTTTGGTCCACAAAATGGCATGTAATGTGAAACTAGTGTTAGTTTAGCTAAGTTTTCTGGCTCACTACATGGTTAGGACTAAATATTGTACTGCATGCCATGTAGTGCGGACCAAAAATGGATATTCTGTTAAAAAACATTGCACTACGGGGTGGATGTTTAGCTCAGTGGGTAGAGCGTCCGCCCCATGTATGGAGGCTGTCAGTCCTCTGCAGTGGCCGCTGGTTCGACTCCCGCCTGTGGCCCTTTGCTGCGTGTCATCGCCTCTCTCTTCACCCCCTTTCCTGTCTATCTCCATCTATGCTATCAAATAAAGGCATAAAAGCCCGAAATTATAACTTTAAAAAAAACAAAAAACATTTCACTATGAATGACAATAAACCCAGTTTTGATTGACGTAAGTGGTTGTTTATCCTTTGATGACCACTGACAGCCTAATATATTTACTCTACATTGTTGTATAATCTCCAACCAACCTATGGACTCTGCTACAGCATGTTTGTGGTGTTGGTAGTGGCAGACTGTCCATTTGACAGCACCATGCTGAAAACACAGCACAGTGCTGCATTTTTAGCCTTATGCAATGGCAAAGTCACACTGTTGACAATGTTTCCCAAAACAACATCCCAGAAGGTTATGCAGGGAGGAAGCAGAGCCTCCAATGTGTGGAGACTGAGGACTTGCTTATAAAGTAGCAAGCATAGGAAACAAAAATTAGATATTTAAGAAACTCACCTAAAAGTAGTAGTCTGTGTGTTGCTCTGTATATCTGTTTGTCTTTCTGGAGCTGCTTCTCTATCTTTTTGTTTGCTTCTCTTTGTGCCTTCTCCTCATTTCTCTGGTCTTCGGTCTTACTGTTGCCCAAACAACCCATCTTCCCGCAAGAAAAAAGAAAAAAGGGGGTCCAGGGGAAGGAGGAGGAGGAGGTGGAAGAAGAAGAAGTGGAGGTGGAGAGAGAGGGGGGGGTGGGGGGTATGTAGAAAGAAAAATAAATAAATAAACTAGTCTAGATCCCCTCGTTTGACATGCGGATTTGGCAGCAATGTCACCCACATTTACACAGTTAAACGTCCCCGGCCTGCTCCAAACACTGTCCGTGGTGCAGGACTGTAGAAATTATGTGTCCATAACGCGTATTTTGCTGTCAGAGAAAGGGCAGGATACTGTTGCTGACGACACCGAGGCCGCCTGCCTTCTCAGTTTGCTGAATCCTGCTCGGGCTTTTTCCTCCTTCACATGCAGTATAGTTTTTATTTTGTTTCCCCCACTCTCTCCCCCCAAGTCAACTGTGTAGCAACTGTAATCCACGATGCGTGTTAAGACACTAAAAAACGGGGTTTCACCTCAAACGGAGGCAGAATAAACAGCCTAATTTGCATCTCCAAAAGCCCGGGTCTTGCGTCTCACTGCTGCCCGTGACAAGGAGCCGAACTCGGCGTGTCCGAAAACCTCGCCCGTGCTGTGGCGCGGCTCGTTTCCACGTCTCCTTTCATGATAAACACTTCCATAGGTGGACACTTCTGCTCTTTATCTATTTCTCCGTCTCCCCGACGGCTGTCTTCGTCGGGTGGGGGGCCCAGCAAGACAGGAGGAAAGAAAAATAATATTTACACCCAAACGAGCTACATGTGTGATATTCTCATTGCTTCCGTCGTCATCCGGCTCCTTTTCACTCGCTGCATCAAATCAACCCAAAACAGCTCCAAACTCACTGCGGTCGTCTTTTCGGCTGGATCCCCCACCACCTCCAACTCCGACACGATCCAATATCTCCCCGATTTGTCCTCCTTATTTGTGATGGCTGTTCCTTGCTTGTGTTTTCTGCTCTAAAGGGCCTTCTCTCTCTCTCCCTGCCCCTCGCTTTTGTTGCTGAAATGTGTTATCAGCCCCTCACATCACCACCGAGCCTCCAAAAACTGCGCACCGATAGACTTTTTTTGAAAATAAATTCCCGGCTCGGCTCCGATGAGTCCCTTCAAGAAGAAAAATCATTTAAAAGGGAGAAAAAAAGAAAAGGAAAAGAAAACGTGACCAAGATGTTGAAAATCCCTCGAAATGTATCCACGTTTCTTGCAGGTGAAAAAGCAACCCCCGCTGTCAGGCTCAGTTTTTAAAGCCTACATAAGGCCTATACGTGTGTACACACATACACACTGTCATACAAACATACATATATACTGTATATTCCTCCTGAATCCGAGGTGGGTAAATAGGCTACAGGCTTGAGACTACATGTGCATTTACATTCACAAAAAATAGGACGCGGGGTTGTTGTAGCAGCACATTCCCACCGCGAAGGCCGCTCCCCTCCTGGCCGCTGGTCGTGGAAGGTGAAAGACAGGAATAACCAATTCTTGGAGGTTATTATTTTCTCCCTTTCTCTCTCTCGCTTTCTCTCTCTCCGAGAATAGTAGCCTACATTGAGGAGATAGACAGCACTGAAGAGACACGGGGTGGGGCCACACAGCGCTCATTGAACCCTGGGAAGGAAGGACCGAGAGAGGAGGAGAGGAGAGGCCGCTTCGCTTCGTCACGTGGCCCGGGCGCGGAGCAGCGTCAGCGGCGCGGCTCTGCGGAGAAAACGGCGCCCTCTTCAAAGAAAACCACCGCACACGATTAGGAGGGGTGGGAGGCATGTACAGCAGCTCGAGCCAAGGGCTGCCAGAGCTGGCTACACAGAGGACACCTAAAACCGTCCAACACTAATCTAAATACACACCCACTATTGTCTTTATATACAAATAAATACATGACTAGACATAGAGACATTTCATACATAAATAATGGCACATTAGCCGCGTCAGGCTTTCTACAGTATTACATTAAAAATATGTCTGTTTTGCTGTATAGACGGATTATTGATACACATGTGCCTTTAAAGGTGCAATATGAAACAATGTAAGGAAATAACAGTTTTGATGTGTCAAAGACTTGTAGTCTTGTGTTGCAGGAATATCTAGAGAAGTTAGCATGCTAACCAGCTAGCCCCAGCTGTTAATAGCCATAGATGTAATTTCTGTCAGTGACCACACACAGTATTGCGTGAAAAATTGCCCAAAAAACAATCTTCCCCATAAGTCACCACTGTGAAAGAGACAACTGTAGACAGGATGTCTCGAACTGCAAACAAGGTCAATCATGACTCTTTCTATAATTAATTTTATAAATGGAGGTTTTACATGTGTAAAACTTTCCTAGTGATTTAAAAATGTCACATCATCAAGTCTGGGGGCCTAGCAGGTTGTGGGGGGGGG
>JAJHUR010089348.1:11040-27508 GCA_027495735.1 Lutjanus campechanus
ATATATATATATATATATATATATATATATATTGGTAAAAATAAATAAAATCAACTTTGAAAGTGCTATGTGTAATGCAAATGACCAAGGAATACAACAATTTATAATTTATCTTCATCAAATTGAACATTAATATGTTTATCATTTGGGCTCTGTTTATACCTCAATAGGGCAACGTATCCTGGGAGATACAAATCATAAAATCCAATATATTGAATATATATATATTTTGAATGTGGAAATATTTTTCTTAGGGCCTAAAGAGATGAGTGATAACATTAAATTATTTTTTGCAACCCATTTTCCACTCCTGCCTGTTTTAGGGACAAAAAAAAACAAAACAAAAAAAACAACCATACTACTTCTGAATTGAAGTTTCTCTCTTTTACAGAACTAAGACAGGCAGTAGTGGCACTCCAAGTAGTAGCAATATAGTTCTACTACATTTCTTAGTAGTGTGGTTGTAGAGTTCTTGTATTTTGAATCAAATAGCTTTTCAGTAGTTTGGCTCTTTTATTGACCAACTAACGTAGTATCATCCCCACAAGCTACAATGTCCTAAGTAGTTTTGAAGCTCAAGCACAGTGGAGTTTTTTGTTGTGGTCTGAAATATAACTGCTGGGGATCAGTAGTGATGGCACCTTATTCATAGGCTGTTGCGCCCAGTTCTGTTGCCCCTTTGACCAAATCCAGTTCTGGTGCCCATTCTGGCACCACTCCCTGCTGGCATTCCCTGCTGGGTCCCCCTTGCCCCAGGCCATTAAACCTTCTCATCCCGACAATCAAAAGCTCCTGTGCTACAGCTGTAAACACCAAGACTGCCACAGTGATCTGAGCAGTCATCTAATAGGACCACTACTACCTGTGCAGCTAACCGAGCTAACTAGATAATGGCAGCTACAGTTAGTAGCAGGTTGCGGTTACTATGGTGATATGTTGTCTTCTATTTGTTTGGACTATGAATGTCACATGTGGCCAAAATAGTGCAATTCTTACATACTGCATCTTTAATGGCATTATAAAATCTAAATTGCAGTTGTGGGGGTATAATATGATATAATATGAACAATAATAATGGTTATATTCATGATAAATGCTTTTACAAATACTTACTAAATCAAACATTTAGGCATAAATTGGGATATTTTATATCTAAACTGGTAACAGCACATGTGGATAAATATCATGGGGTCACATCCATCTATCATTCATTCACTCCACCCAGTTTGTTTTGTTTGCCACCTGTGTAGACGTGTGCCCCAGTTTATAGAGTGACAGAGTTTACAATTAATCTAAACTGCATGTGTTTTTCTGTGAGAGGAAACAACAATACCTGGAGGTAAACCATTGAAAAAGAGAGGACATAAACCCAGGAGCCTCATTCTGTGTGGACACTTGAGGGCATTGTTGTACATGCACAATGTACAGTTATTTGGTGTCCACGCCACATTTTTCATTTAGACCTTGCTGATTAGCCCAACTGTGGTTAAAACAATCAGTTTATTAGGTAAACAAGATGATCTGTTGCAAACAATACATAATCTCTGCAATAAATCCGACCTCTGTGAGGCTAATAATATTAACTTGTTTGGCCTACAGATGATCCTCATATTCCTGCTTAGAAATATCACAATGTATCAACAACAGGCAAATTTTTTATATAACCTGTCATCATAATTTTCAGCATATTTTCTCAGGTCATATGAGAAGCAATTTTGTAAGTTAAATGACTGAACAAACACATAATTGCAAACTATAGAACTGTTAACATAAACAAAATGAAAATACAAATAATTAATGGTGCTTCATGAGGCTTCCTGGGCTAAATATAGAAATTCTGTGTATGTTAAATGAAATCATGGTTCTTCAAATTAATAATGCTATTAAATTACAGGGTCATAATAATTACAGGGACAGGCTGCAAGTATTGTTGCTATTGCTGTTCGGACTGTCAAACAGTAGGTGGCAGCAGTCTTCTAACTCTGAGCAGCAGGCTTGGGGTTAATGTCTTTGCTAAAAGTCAACCCAAATAACTGCACACTTCTCAGACATATCACAATATGGTAAAAGAAATCTTCAAATAAAATGTATTTTCTGAAGTGACTTTCAAAATGAAACTGACTGCCTGCTAAATTTCTGATGCAAATAGTCTTAAATCTTTAGGGTACGTTTATCTCAAAGTGAAATGTGTATTCAGCAGTACTATGTCCATGTGTCAGTTCATTCCTGACTGTGACAAACATTTCAGGGTTTAGATGGGTGTTTATTGTGGACTGTAAAACTAAAAATGTATCATGTAAGAACCTTAGTAAGAACATCTGCTGTTTATTTTCTGCAAACCATAATACATCACTTTTCCTCTGGTGAAAAGCAGATGATCAGTTTCCTTCACTTTTTATGACTTATGAAAACACCCTCTATCCTGTAGCCAAACCTTCAAACTCCACCCGGATACATAACCAGGGAATAAAGCAGGACCAGCTTAGCACGGTGGTTTGTCTAAAAGTTAAATGCATTTGAGGGTGGACTAAAAGCTGTGGAAAGCTCTGGATCTGAATCCCCCAGATGTCCCCTGGGTTTTGCGATGGGCTTTGGTAGTGAGTGTTGTGATGACCTGGTGCTCTCCAGAGCTTGAGGCCAAATCAGTCAAAATCTCTGAGGAGCAGCCTCCCATCTGTCAGACTAACGTTAAAAAAACAACATTACTACCACGCCTCTTTTCTCCAGTTTGGTTTTCACAATATGAAAATCCATAAATTTGTCTGTACATCAGCTGTATAAAGAAACTATTTAGGCAAAATACAAATAGAAAAGTTAACACTTCTAACTCTGAAAAAGTCTCATATTAAACATGAAGCCAAGCCATAACTTAAACTATAAATCACAATCTGCTGTTAATTGCCACCCCATCAACAGTCCTTCCCTCCACTTCTATGCTTGTTTTGTAAACGTTAGCTATGTCAGTGTGTTTATATACCCAGTCTATGGTCTGTATTGTAAGTAGCTCTGACGTACAATGTAAAAATGCAAATTGTAGAGCTCCTTTGTAGAACCTTGTTGCTTCCTATTTAGCTTTTTGTTGTGGTAAACACACACTTTCTGCTTTTGAATTTAAATTTACAAATACTGGCTACCGCTCCTCCCTCTGTTTTGTGTCCTTTGCATTCTAAAAACTTTTCACTCATGACATTTGCATACTAATAGTGCACATACTACAATTTCCATGCTGCCACTGTGTTGTATAACATGGTGGTTTTCAAAGTTAAGCAACAGAGGCAACAAGTAGCCTACTAGACAATCAGAGGCAGATTTCCTGGTGTGCAGGTGGGATAAAAATAATTAGGCCTCAATCGACGAGGGACTTTGATAATATTTCTCACCATCCAGCAACTGAAAAATTGACCTTTTTTTAAGGAACAGAGTTTGCCTCCATTGAATGAGTGTTTACAAAGTATATAGTATATAGTAGTTTTAAAAAATGCATAACTTTTTGTATAGTTGTGTATTTCAATAATAATGGAGGCACAAAGGCACAACTGGATTTACCTCATGGCACACCAGCGTGCCTCTGCACACCGTTTAGGAACCATTGGTTTAACAGTTTGGACACAAGTTTGAAGAAGTGCAATAGTGTTGAGGTTGGCAAATGACTATATGTAAATGTAGAGGAACTGATGTGAGACTGTTCCCGGCAACAGATCAATATTGGCTCAGCACGCATTGAAACCAGGGCACTAAAATTTGTAAGAATTTCCCAATCACGCGTCGGCGTGCCAGTTAGCCATTTGTGCCTAAACAAAAGTGATTACATTCTGGGGCATACACTTCCACACTTCCTCTTGAACACAAGCTGAGCACAAATTATCGATTAAGCTCTGACTCACTGTAACCTACAGTTATTTCTGATCTTAAAACCAAACTAAAGCTTTGACCATAATCCTGAGACAAGTGCGAAGTTCCCAATTAGTTTTCCTTATCTTTCTACCCTTGCTCTCATAAACAGCCAAACACACACAAAATTTCTTCCCTACATCACCACCCAAGACCTTTTTTCAGCATGTCTGCTCACAGCTCTTTTTAACTGCACTGTCATGAAATGTTAGCTGCCTACTCAGCACTCATTCTCATCATAATCAATTCAGATGTACTGCTGGAGGAGTAATTGAATGTGTGTTTTCCACTCATTGAGTCAGAGGGTTTATCTGTCCACAGAGGAACATCAGCCGTGATAATCTACAGACAAATACACACAAGGAATTCATTACTAAAGTTTGGGCTTAGTTAACAAGGTTAAGAACTTTTGCATTATTCGTGGTGTTAAACTGATTAAATGCAAATTAATAAATTAGATATTATGTATTCTGAGAGCTTTTTTAAAGTTGTTAAGAAAAAAACTGAAGCTCTTCCTCCTAGAATCTGCAATATTCTTTGTAAAATCTCCATTCAAAGTTTGGCCCTCCTTCCCGGCTCAATGAATGAGAGAAAGGGAGACAGACAGTTTCATTGGCCTGTTTGTGATCATATAGCCTTATTGGCTACAAAAACGCAGATGAAAGGTTAGGACATTAATTCAAATTGTTCTCAGTACTCAACTGTGATTTTAAAAGCAACTACGGAAATTACATAGTGTGATGCATGCGAGTAAAAGTTCAGACTTGTATCCAAAAAAATCTACTTAATTACAATAATTCGAGTTTTTTTAATTAGTCACTTCCACCAACTTTCATCAAATAGCTTTATTTGTTTTGTTCAACAAACAGCAAGTTGCCAGAGGTGACAGGCTGAAACATGGAAAAGTTCAGCATTTTTGACAATTAATTGAATATGAAAATACTTGCTGATTATTTTTCTATGGGTCAACTAATCAATTTACTGCTGAAGCTCTAGTTGCAAGTGTCCTCACAGAAATATTGCTGTACTATAGGCTCCTTATACAATAATTTAATATATTTTGTCAATTAAAACAAATATTAAATGATTTGTTCTGTTTTTCAGTTCAGTGCACCATAATAAACTAATCTATCAGCCTACATAAGTATGTTTTATCAGTGAGACTCACGTCTTAATGCCTTTCTTCATCATCTGTGATGTGAAAAACTCAAGATTTTCACACAGTCAAAGAATGTAAAAGTGTGTCTCCTCCTTTAGTTCACTTATAAAACCTCTGCACGCTCCATGCTCCTTCACGCCGTGAATAAAGAGTTTATTTTGGCCAGACCACAGTCAGCGATTGTTGGAACAGCAAAAAGAATCAAGACCGCTGTGGTGAGTTTTATTTTGTTTCAGCTGAATTTGAATGAACAATGATGATGTTTTGCAAAGGGAGTGTGGTGAGTTTGGTGAGATAAAAACTCTCTCACTGTAGCGAACCTTTTCATCTGTCAGTGAAAGCAAACAAACAGAACAGCGTACCATGCTGCTGCACTGTTCCATGTACAATGATGTTGCTAAAAAACAAGAGCTTCAAAATTTTTTTTTTACCAACCCCTTGTTTCACCTTCTCTCATCAGTTAACCACAAGTGCATATCACATGACAGCTAACATACAAATGTTTTTGTTTCACCCTAAAGAATGCTCAACTGGAAGAATCACAGTCAACTGAGGCGTCGCCAACTGATGATTCAAATCTTCAACTTTCGGGGGCAGCCCTAAATTAGTAAGAATCATAAAAATAATTTTCATGCTTTCTAATACTTAACTTTGAAATGGGAGGATGCAATGTACCTGAAAAAGTTATATTATTATTATTATTATTATTATTATTATTATTATTATTATCGCTATAATAATGACTATTTCGTAAGTTTTTTTGCTCAATTCCAAAACATTCATAAACAGAACATTTGGACATTTCAGGACACTACTGAGTGAGTGTACAATTTAAGACACAATACTTGTTATCTTATTTTATTTGAACATTTTAAGCGATTTTTTCTTTGTTTTCTTGTTCCACACTGCCCCCGTATAAATGGGCTCCTGATCTTGAAGTTACAGTGACATTATACACTTCAACAGAGAATAATCAGCAGTTCTCTGTCTTCAAACTGAATAGACTTTACAGCATCCAATGCCATTATTCCCTGCTAGACATGGTCATTAATTAAATTAACAGACTGTTGTTTAAAAGTCTGTCACCAGTAATTAACCAACTCACTCACACTCACAGTCCTGCCTCATACAGACACAGTCTGAGCTGCTATTTTAGCATTTAGTTTATGCTGTGTAGAAATAATGTAATCTGACACATAAAAACATCATATTAGATTTTCCTTGGAGGATGGTGCAGCTTTTCTCTGATATTTTGGAGTAGAAGTTAATGTTTTTGCTAGTCCCAGTCCTTGCATTGATCATTCCTCTGTAATCACACCAGCTCTTAATGGCCTCACAGCCATGAATATTAGATACACTTCCCTTCACCCCACAGGGCAAATATGATGAGCCAGCCTGACGCGGCTGTGCGGAGACAAACACAGTGCTCTATGAGTATCTGTCTGGGCTTCAGAAATAAAGAAATTATACTGTGGTTTCAACATAATGCGTGAAAGAATGCAAAGATGCCTAACATACACTACACCATGATGACTAAAGATTTTAAACACAATCCAAGTCAAGACCGCCTTAATACAAAGTGTAAAAAGTCATTGTCTCTCTCTGTTGTTGCTATATCATGCTCTGGTTTTATGTATGAAGCATGTTTTTCAGTTATTTAATGATAACCGATTTTGTCCTGAGTGAGATTTGCCTCAACAGGAACATAGTAATAGAGATACTGGGTTACAACCCATTATGTCTGAGAGAGACAGAGAGGGAGAGAGGTGAGGGAGGGAAAGGAGGGTGTGACAGAGGCACAAGCAGAGAACGGAGAGAGTCATCGTCTTCACACAATTTCAAATCCAGATTCTCGACCCTCTCATGAATTTTCTTCACAGTGCTGCTTGTCACTGGACTGACATCACCTCTATCTTTGAGTGTGTTGGACTCAAAACTATATTTCCTGTATTTTCACGACTGTATTTGAGGATGCTTTGACCGAGGCTGCATTCATTTTCTTCTGAGAAATGTGTGAGCAGGTTGGAGTTTCCCTCCACACCGCTAAGACATTCACTTATTTGTGCAGACATCTACAGGGTGATAGTTTCTAAAGGAGCAGTGTGGTGTGGGTGTCTCTGACACAGAGAAAGGAGACATGGCAGGGGACCTTGTGGTTGGGATGGTCTACAACTTATTACTACCACTGCTCCTGCTGACCGGTAAGTTTGTGCTTGCTTAGTTATTTTATTCATATTCATTTTTGCTGATAGAACACAAATGGCATTTCAGCAACATTTTCTGATCGTGTGTTGAAGTTGACACATCTAAAGTAGTGGAGATGCTGTACATGAAAAATCCTACAAAATCAAAAAAATTGTAATGCACTTTTTGTGTACAACATATTGAAGTGTTTTTCAAACAGCTCAAAACTACTTAGGACCATGAAAAACTAAACCAACAACAGAAAAAAACACAATGCACAATGTTTTGAACAAACAGAAGCTGTGAAAAGCGGAAAAAGCTGGTGTGCTCAGTGTGGAGCTGTGGTCTGAAGGTTGTAATGTAAACCTTTCATACATTTGACTACAGATATTTCTTCTGTTGATTAACTGGTTTTTAATTCTTTTCCCACAAACTGCTTTTGGTGGTGAATTTTATTTCTGCATCAACATTGGGTTAATATTAATATATTTGTTATAATTCCATCTTTCTGTGGTTGTACTGAATGGGTGACACTGAAGATGGTGTATTGATGAGTTGGAGTTATTGCAGTAAATCTAGCACAAGTGTGCTTACTGTTGCAGACAGCAGAGGAAATGCACAACACTGAGTCAGTCTCAGGGATTAATAAGGCTTTCTATTATTTGCATTCATATCTTATGATATACGAGTTGAGTCTTGAGTGTTGCTATCAAGCCAGGGTTTTGCAAGCAGCAGTGTGCGCAGCCAGTTCAGGGCTGAGATAGACCACGCTGGCCACAGATTTACCTGAGCAGTATTGTTGTATCTGCTCTGTATTTGAATAGTGAAGTGTTATTTTTACCCTTGTCTTACACACTATCTGAGGTCTTTCGTTTGTACCCATTCGTGTCACTATGTGCTGCTTACCTCACAAATTCAATTTGCTCTCTAGGTGCACATTTATTTTAGTAGGTGATGATAGTTTGAATTTTTTGATTATTACTTTAGATTTGCTGATGGGAAAGAATGTTTACAGTTGCTGTTATAATGTTGTATTAATATTGCACATCACTTTACTATCTCGTCTCATATTTATTTATCATAAGGACAGAATGAGGGTTCCTGACTATTCTGCCTGTTCTTAAGTTTTATCTTTAACCCCACTGACCTTCCATTGGCCAAGCATTGTTCAATCTCACATCATTTCATGTTAGATTCTAGTCAAGATGCTAAAGCTTTTAAAAGTTATCAAATAGAGACTGAATTACAAGAAATAATTAATATATAAGACATCTAGAACCTTCCATCTGATAAAATGGTGCTGTTCTAGAAAAAACTGTATAAACACTTAATACATTAAGCCCCACATGAAACATATGAAGAATGTATAAGTCATAGTGTGAAAATAATCCTTTATCTACCTAAGTAAACTAATTTTGCATGAAAAATAGTGATGATGTGGTTGGTAAATTTTTCTTGTCACGATGTCCACATGTTTAAGCTGGTGTCTTACATTAAAATATAAAGAGACAAAGAGTCACTGCAGACGACTTTCAATATCATTATAATCTGAAATCTCACTGTAGGCCCAGGTTTTTCTATTTAGTGAGTTTGTGTATAAGGCACAGAGCATGTTGGATTAGATGAACTGTGGTAATTTCATTGCACAATTGATTTGTATTAGTTACATTCAAGGCGAGAGGCAGGTTACACCTACACAGGTCATTGTTTATTTGTCTTCTTTTAGAGATTCTGTGGTTATTAGTGGGGACTTTTTTTTGCTTTTTTTGTGATTTACAGAAGATTACAAATATTAAAATTAGTTTTCTGAGGACAAGTGAATTTATTGAGACAATTTCTATCAAACAAATATGATGAAGTATGTGTGTTCTTTCCTCTGTACCTCAGCTTCTTCGTTCCGCTACAGTGGTCTGTCAGTGGTGTATTTCCTGTTTTTGCTCACCTTGCCGCTGCTGCCGAACCCCAGCCTGGTCACCATGAAAGGTGAGAGGGGATCCAGACACAAATGATACCACACTCGCGATTTTACAGGTTTTTGCCCTGAGCCATGTATGAATTGTAAAAGTATTGCTGCAAATTTCTACACCTGCTCAGCTTGGAAGTTTCAATCATTAGTGTCTGCAAGATGATCTGGAACTATTCTGATAATCGAGTAATCATTTTTTTAAGAAAAAAAAAAAGTCCATGTTCTCTGATTTCAGCTTCTCAAATGAGAGTATTTTCTGTTTATCTATTCTCTTGTTTTCTTTAATCCTCCATGACAGTAAACTGAATTTCTTTATGACGTCACCTAAGGCTTTGGGAAATGGTGGATAATATTTTCACCATTTTCTGACGTTTTAGGGACCAAACAACTTTTTAATTAATTGAGAAAATGAAAGACAGATTAAGATCTTTCCACTATGTAACAAATAATTCTCATAGAAATCGAGACCGATGCTAATTTCTGCCATTATTAAGGGAGTATAGAAACTTTTAATCTTGTTAAGCATTTACAATTATAGATTATAAGAAAATCCCGTGATGTTCTATATTTAAATTCATGGTGGTGTATATTCTATAACATTGTGAGGTCCGCATCTGCGTATGTTTTGATTCAAGACACTAATCTGTGCCCATGAAAAAAAAAAGAAAAGAAAAAATATTAAATAAAAATATTAATTTGTTAACTTAGCTGTACTGTAAACTTGTGTAGGGACAATTGAGCCAAACCAAATGAAAAGTAGAGTGAAAGTAGTTTTAAACATGTTGTTGCTTTGATTTCTACTGTCACTAGGTTTGGCAACTGATCGGTCAATGTTACATGCATACAACCTGTAGATAAACATGGCATACAGCACAAAACGCCCAAAACATAAGAGATTATACTGAGTAAGACAAGTGTGTGTGTGTGTGTGTGTGTGTGTGTGTGTGTGTGTGTGTGTGTGTGTGTGTGTTTTCTCTGTATTGATCACTGCCTTCTGGTGAATTAAAGTATCTGGACCCCTCCCTCAAAGTACTTTGTAAAGGGGATGTGGTCAAATCAATTATACATAGCCTGGTAATTACAGTGAGGAATTAAAAGCTGTGATGTCAGCATTTTGACAGCATTTTTTTTCTTTCTTTCACTTTACAGCCCTTCATTTAAAAACTGTTTGCCTCTCAGCCTGTCTTTGAAAGCTCCATACGTTCCACAGTTATCGTCATCTTCCTAATATGATCCCGTTCTCATGGGGCTAAGTGGTCAAGTGTGTGTACATCCTGTGTGCATTTGTTTCATGGGTTTTTGTTTGTCCACCTATACTTGGGAGAGTGTATGTGTGTATGTGATCATGTAACTCCTTTATTGGGCAGCAGAGAGGTTTGAGTGAAACAAAGCTTTTAGTAAAAATCCTGAACATTAACAGCACATTTGCTGGCTCAGCTCCTGTTGAGCCACATCAGCTATTCAAGCTTCTGTATCTCCAACCTTTTGATTACAAGCTTCAAAATCTAGACTGAGATTATAAACGTATGATTATGAATTTGTTTGAAAACAAACAAAACAAACAAAATCCCAAAGTGATGTCTTTAAATAGCTTCTTTTGTCCTACCAACAGTCCAAAACCCAAAGATTCTTCATTTACTATCTTACCAGCCATTCATAAAGCCATGAGTAAATTTGTGTCTGAAGTCCTTCCTATATTCCTAATAACTATGAGTTAGTTTCATGTTTACTAAGTCGAGATTGATCCATGAAAACTTAAGAAATGTATAATAACAGTTGTAAGAGGTCAAATATATATAAAACCTAGTTTCCATGCACCTCCTCTACAGGACCGATAATAAAGTTAAAATCCACCAAATTATCAGGAGCTGAGGACAGAAACAACAAAGTGATGTCAAACAATCAATCATAAGCAAATGTTTAAATGAAACTTGTTTCCATGCTGTCACCAGGTGTCATCAGGACACTCTAGTGGCCTCTACAAGAACTGCATTGTGAGACGCTTTTGCTCTGGCTTCAACATTCAGCTAACATTCTGGGCCTGCTGTTATTTGAAAAAGTTCATTTGAGCGTCTGTGCTTCGTACTGGCCCATGTTGACAAAATAGTCCCGTGTGAAATGCCGTAGACAGACAAACGCGGTATTTTTCTTTTGCTGGCCTGGAAAAAGCAACTCTATCCACTCCTACCTGGTGCTTGCCTCTTTAGGAAAGCTAAATAAAGCTAACTTTCCCTCACACCAGAACAAACACTTTCTGGGAGCCATTGCTCAACGTGCTAACACTGTGAAATCGTTGTAGACAGCAGAGCAGCACACAGCGATACAACAGAGCGGGGGAGAGGGCAGGCCTAGAGCATATGCCGGGGTATTCCCATATAAGTAAGTCTGGCATGCATTAACGTCAATGCGACCTCACTGTTTAAAAAGACTGTAAAACACAGTGTGCAGAGCCATCCAAAACAGCATGCAGGGCTCACTTCCAAATGCACGAACCTCATTATTTGACGCGTCGGCATCATTTAACGCGAGTATCTAACATTGTAACAACATTTATAGGTCAGAAAAGAGGAAAAGCATAATAGTTCCCCTTTAATGAGAGGTACTGGATCCATCAATTACTCTGTGTGTGTGCGCGTGCGTGTGTGTGTGCCATCAGATCTGAGGCAGGAAGTCCTTATAACTTGTGGTGGTTTCCCTTAAAGCCAATGGATTCAGAATAATGTGTTTGGCTGATTAAAATTTATAATCTCTCAAATTATTATTGAGCAGATGCAACAGTAAGTGAGTAGTAACTAACTAGATGTATAATTTCAGTAGATTTTATGCAACTTGTGAAAATTGAAATTGTGAAGTTTCACAAGTATAAAACTAGCTGATGATGAAACCCCAACATTTACAGCTCACAAGATGATCCTTTGACAGAAACTGACTATATATAAATACTGTAAACCATGAACTAACTGTAGCTTAGTACACTGTCTAAATTTGTCAAAGACACGACTTTGAAATGAGTTTCCCTTTCCTTTTCGTTTCCTCCTGGTTTCTCTCATTTCCTGCTCTATCCAGGTAAAACAGGTCAGTTCTTGCAGCTGATCATCTGTACTAGTCTGACCTTCCTGGCCCTGCAGTGCTTCATGCAGATCCCCTTCGCCTACATCCCTCCACATGGTAAACACAAACTTTTGACATTTCTCAGAATAACAAAGCACTAAGAATAACAGCTTTGTTCCCAGTTTGATCACCATGTGTTTTTTAACAGTTAGCGGATTTTGGGAAGATGTCCTCTACCATTTGGGCATTACAAGGTATGGGAGCACACTTGACATTCATATCTTCCACGAACATATCAGTGGTTACAGATTCTCCAAATCTACGTATACTTTACAATCCTACTAGCCATTATAAATTGATTTCCTTCCTTTCAGACAACCTTCTAGTTCAGTTGATTTCAAAGCAGCACAGAAATCACCTTTAGAGGCTTGTCACTTCTAGAAATTCTCAGCAAATAGATGCTCACACCTTTCTGGTATAAATGGAGATCAGTGGAGATCAAACCTATGTTAATGTTTGTGGGTTTCCAGATTCAGCTCGGTTGACGCTGGGAACATTGTGCGTCTCCTGGCACCTGACGTGGGCCTCCTCTTCTCTTCCATCTTTGTGCTGAGGCTGTGCAAAAAACTACTACACCCTGTGCCCCAAGTCAACCTCCATGAAAACGGCATACCACCGTCTAACCCTGAGGTAACTGCGGGCACCTAACAGCTGTTATCAGTTTACATTAATAGTGTGCAGTGATAACAATCTGATTGTTTTTCGGGTCTGGCAGGAAGTGGAAACCTCTGAAACTGAGTCTGAGGACGGAAGTGACACTGAGGGCTCGTCCTTTGACAGCTCAGATGAGACTACAGTACCGGTTCAGACAGGTCCACCCAAGTTTGTCCAGAAGCTGATAGTGTTTGCAGCCGGACTGAAGCTGCTGTTGTCAGCGATCATGAACACAGCCGGGAAAGTTGTGGTGACGTTATTGCTGGGGCTGGCAGGTACAGTACGGCAGCTGGTGTGAGCACGCAGGTGTATTGTAGTTTTAAAATCTTGATCTGTTTCACTTTTTTTTCTCTTGAATTGTCATATTTTGTGTATGTGTGTGTGCAGGCATCATCCTGCCCTCCCTCACCTCAGGTGTGTATTTCGGGGCATTTCTCGGGCTGGTTTGGTGGTGGGTGTTCAGCCGCTCCATCAGCATGCTACTCTTCAGCTCCCTGTGTGTGATGATGGCCATCTTCAGTGGAGGACACCTGCTGGCTCTGTACCTCTACCAGCTGCCCATCTCCCAACAGCTTGTGCCACCAGATGATGTCTACCCCAGGTACAGAAATGAAGTATTAAATGAAGGATTAGACTGACATCTCAGACTGATTTGGTACTTCCATTTTAGATATTCATATCAGGTATCAATTTCACACTGGTTTCAGTGCCGCCTTAACACAAATAAAAATTATCGGCTAAAACACTGAATGCAAAGACAAACAATTTACATACGTTTTTATAGAGCATTTTGCCTAAGAATGGACATAATCTGTCAAATCAGATATTATCAGCTATAATTTCATAATCAGAATAATAAATAATAATATAATTGTCTCATTATTGGCCAGTAGTTTATCCACCCATTCATCCATTTATTGTGCATGTCTAGTGCGGACCTGAGAAAACACACATTTTTGTGTGTTCACATTTATCTCCTGGCTTTACTGAAATTGTCCTTCACCCTCTTCCAAGTTGGTTTATCTCTTTTGGACTCACCTTAAAATTCTCCTATGCTCAAGTTCATATTTATTCCTGTTCCTCTCTCCATTTCTACTCTCTCCCACCATCTCACCTTTTATTCTGCCTTTCTCGTCTTCATCCTGCACTCCACCCCCTCTTCTTGTCTCAGACTGTTTGGTATGACAGGAGTGATCAGAACAAACAGTTCAGACCGGCACGCTCTTGGTCTGCACCCGCATGTCAGCTGGCCTGACTTCATCAACCCTTTGGTTCTGCTGCTGCTCTACTACACGCTGGTGGCTCTACTGCACAAATGGGTCCATATCACAGTGGAGGTTTGTGTGTGTGTGTTGTGTTGTGTGTGTGAGTGGGGGGTTAAACAATAGATACAAAAAGTCATATAAATCATAGCTGCCATGATAGGGCGATTAATCAATTAGTTGATCAAAGGACAACTAATTGCCAACTTTGATAATCAATTAATTGTTTCAGTCATTTTTCGAGCAAAAGTATTGTTTGCTGGTTCTAGTTTCTCAAATGTAAGGATTTGCTGCTTTTCTTTGTCACTTTTGATATTAAATGAAGAGTCTTTGGGTTTTGGACGAAATGTTTTTTTGGTGAAAATAATTAGCAGATTAACTGATAATGAAAATTATCATTAGTTGCAGTTCTAATTTAAATGTATACTTCTTTTAACTTTCGCAATGGACTTTTGGGGGGTCAAAAAAGCTCCAGAAGTGTATTTTTCATCCAGGGAGGAGGATGCTAATTATCAGTCTCTACAACCTCATTCTGGAGAGTTGGCAATGCTTCATACTACAACTACTGCCACTGCAACTACCACTGGCACAACTGAAAAATTTTACTTGACCCACTCCTGTTGCTTATATTGTCACAATACACACTACAGATGCAGGCACATAAACTTCACACCGTATATTCAGATAATATTAACTTACATGACAGGCTTTTCATAGTAGCTGTTGTGTTTCTCAGGATAAAGCTAATGTTGAGGAGTCTGAGAGTCCAGTAGAGAGTCCAGAGGGTCCTCCAAGCTTCTCCAGGGTCATCTACATCTCAGGAGATAAACAGGAGGTAACCCACAAACATGTATATGTGAGTCAGACGTTAGCTGGTTTGGACAACATTTGCAAAATAAAATACAGACATCATACACTAGTTTGTGCATTATTTAATTTCAAGCCTGTAAAAGTCAGCATTCTACAATACTTCAAAGACATAACCACTGTAAGATTGTCTCTATTTTCAGCTTTTAAGCAGCACAGATGAGGAAACCTATCTACCTGATGAGGTAAGTCATTTTATTGCTGAATATTGTTTTCAAGATTAATTATTTTTTTGATTGACAGATAATAAGGAGAGACAAGACTAAGACTGGATACTGGTCTAAATTTACAGCACGACGTCTCCCTTTTTCCTCAGCCAATGATTTTAATGAGCTCCTGGCAAGATGTCCATAGAAGCGATCTGGGATCTCTGTTAGGAGGGGCAGGGTACACAAACTGTTACTCTCTACCACAGTATGAAGGCAAAGACTCCCCGTCACATGGTAATCATTAGACTCACATCTCTAAATACATGACCTCAGCAACAACAATAACTTCACTGCTTTCATTCATTTGATTAGACCGGCTGTATGTGAGGTTGCCCTAAAACCAGAAACACATACAGTACAGTACATTAAGTGTCAGGGGTCTGAGTCAGTTTGATCTGTTTACCAAATTCTATTATTTCATCCATAACTTTTTCTCTCCCTTGTGCCAGAGACAGAAGGTGAGGGAGAAATGATGGAAATAGGGGACTCTAGAGATGACCTGAGGACTCCAACAGAGACCACACCACCACCCTCAGGCCCAAGTGGACTCGTCGTCTTTGGACAGCTGGTGCAAAAACACAGCTATGTCAGCGCTCTTATCATCATGATGGTAAACTATACTAACATTGATTTATGAGGGGTTTGAGTTTTTGTGGTGAGTCCTTTAGCCATTATGGAGGTCAACAGTAGAGAAGAAATATCTAAAAGGGATGTCACCCAAAAATGAAAATTCAGTCATTATCTATTCTCCCTCATGCCGATTGAAGGTTGCTTTTATTTTTTAATTCCACAAAAAACTGCTGAAGTTTCACAAGAAAACAGCGTTGCAGAATTTCCCAATAAATTTAAGTGAATGGTGACCAGTTTTCAAATGAAAAAAACAAAACAAAAAAAACATAAAACATACAGCATAAAATTGCACACACACACACCGCCACACCACACACACCCGGTTTAGACAGTGTGCAAGCACACGTGAATGTGACTCCAATCTAAGGATCTACAGTTAAGATTTAGGCTTTATAGAGACACTTTGTGTTTTTGTTTTTTAGTTGTTTTTTTTTCCTGCTTGAAAACTAGTCATCATTCACTTAAATTGTTTTCTTGTGAAACTCCAGCAGTGTTTTGTACAATATATGGACATGACTTCAATGATTTTTGCTGG
>JAJHUR010089348.1:27783-37974 GCA_027495735.1 Lutjanus campechanus
CAGAAATTTAAGTGTTGCCATTCAGACAATTGGGGGCCCATGTCGGAGTGGAGAGATGTCGGAATAGCGATTGCCTCCCCAAAAGATACCTTACAGGGTTTGACTGTATAATTTTCTGTTCTTAAAGCTCATGTGTATTATTCTCCCATGTTTAAGCACCTAAACAGCAGCCAATTGGACACTTTCAGGTCAATTATTAAACCTTACTCCTGATCAAACAAGATTTTTCAGCGGATCAGAAAAACAATGCATTGACAGGTTATTTTTCCAACTTATTCTTTTGGTAGCCAGGTCAGAGAAGCAGATTTTTTTGCTCAAGATTGTATTTTTTGCACAAATTTAATTGGACCCTAACTGTGCTTAGCTGATTGTAAAACTGTGTGTGTAGTTTATTGTACATATTTTGTTCTCATGATACTCTGTGCCTGCTGCAGGTCTTCTACAGCTTCAGCTTCTGGTTGATGTTTCGTCAGCAGCTAAAGGAGAGGCAAGAGGAGCAGAACCTAAAGGCAGAATCTCTAGATGAAGTCAAAATCGTGCCACGTAATTTATTTTAAAATTGTTTTTTACAAAGATCACAGCCAGTGTGTTAGAGAATAACATTAGGTTTTCAGTAATGTAAGAGCTGTGTCCTCATTAAAATCCTCCTGACATGTAGCCAGGATATATGACTTTCTGCTCTTCCTTCATTCTCTTCTCTTCTTCTTGACCTATTTCCCTTCCTATGTCTTTAAATTCTTTCCTTCCTCCTCCTTATCCTTCTCTGTATCAGCGGAGGAAAATCAGCCATCACCTCTGGTGGCGATGCTGATCTCAGGCATGAAGGGGATACTGGTGAAATACTGGATCCTCTTCTGCTGCTCCATGTTCTTTGTCATCAGCTTCTCTGGAAAGGTATCTACTGACAGACTTAAAAACTAAGCATGGGAAAAATACCATTCACAACAGCAGCAATGAGGCCTTGCTTGGAAATGGCATTATAAGATGCTTGCCCAATTTATTCTGCAGAGGGCTTCAGGGCAAATATGTAGTTATTTGTTTCATTAATCCTTCTCTGGTATTGTCAACATTTTATTTGCTGCTGTGGTGGCCAGTTTTTTCCCACAGTGATCATTTAAATTTCCTGGAGTGCAATCAGTCACCATTCCACGTCATATGTGTGTTTTTGACACCACTAATTAAACATTAATTACAAATATAAATACATTTACAGAAAAATGTAATCTTCATATTTCCTGCATGTCAAGCAAAAAGTAACTGGCTTTCAAATGTACCTAATCTTGACCGCGTTTCATTTGCTTAGGTGGTCGTCTACAAGATCCTCTACATTGTCCTCTTCCTCTTCTGTGTTGTCTTCTACCAGGTCAGTCATTTTCCAGTCAGGTGATTTTAGTGTCATTGGTAACCACAGGTGTTATGACACTAATTAAGATTCTGTTCCATTTAGGTCAAAACAGCTTATCACAATTTCCCAGAGCCCAAAGTGACATCTTCAAGTTAATTCCTTTGTCCTTTGTTTAACTGCAGTTATATATATATAACTGCAGTTTCCCGTCAGAATATGCTGTCTGAAGGCAAGATAAAGCTGTGAAAATATTCTAAATAAACATAACGTGACTCACAGCTATAACCTATTTTATTAAGACTGGCCACTCAAAACATTAGGAGTTTTTCTTGGAAAAATATTAGATCTTTTGTCAGTGGCCCTAATATTCTGTCGTAGAAAAGTGACTACCATGTATACATTTATTCTCTGACTATGTACTGTATACATAGTTGTTGTTGCCTACAACAAACCTTGCTACGGATACCATGACCTGGATGACTGAGAACCTACACAGACATAGTAGAGCAGATGTACAACGGAAATTTGATATTGAAATTGCAGGGGTCAATAATTAGAGAGGAAATCTACTTTAATTGTTGTGTAACACATGAAGCCGCCATAGTTTGAGCTTCATCTTACACTATAATGTGTTGACTCTAAAATTGTCATTAGTGAATCATTCAGCTGTTGTTTGTGCATAAAAATGTTCAGAATGGGTCCAGCTCTCATACAAACTGCTCATCGATACAATTTAACAGTTAAAAGTATTGATTATGACTCATAAACACACACACAGTCATTTTTGCTGCTGTTTTCCTGTTTTTTTCTCCTCCATCTTATGTTTCTGCTGACCTATTAGAAACACGGTAGGCACTTACAGGAAGGCCTAATGGCTGAGGAGGTGACGCGAGACAAGACAGCACCATTTGTCTGTTTGGACAACATCAGCAACATCCTGGTGTTTGACATGCTGTCGTGTGTGATGAAAGGAATATAAGCAACACCAGCAGTCATTAAATATGCAAACAGGAATTTAAATTACAGTAAATTTAGCAGTATACAATTTAAGCCAACAATGATGTTAAAATCTGCATGCTCTAATAAAAGGTCTGCTCTCTGTTCACTCAGACCCGTTATGACATGTGGCGCCGGCACTTGAAGACATTCTGGGCGGTGGTGGTTGGTTACTCTATGGTGGTGTTGATCGCCATCTACATGTACCAGTTTAGAAGTGTGTCTGCGCTGTTCAGACAGATAATGGGCATGTCAGAGGAAGGGTGAGTTTTTCTGTCTGTCTGCACACACTGGCATAAGTTTGTGATTCTGTTTTTGTGAGCTTTAAAAAGCTGTTTTGGGAATAAAGCAAAAAAAATGTCATCATGTTTGCTGGTAGATTTTGTCAGAACCATTCAGCACACTTTGCCCTTCTTGTTTCTTATCATATCATTACACCTGTCTGACTTTTCAGTCTTCGTGATCTGGGTTTGGAGCGGTACGATACAGTGGAGCTGTTTGCACGTATCCTGCTCCCTGCTGCGTTCCTATTGGCTTGTATCCTCCAGCTGCACTACTTCAACGCAGACTTCCTGACTCTCACTGACCTCGACGATGTACCTGTCAGACAGGCTCCCAGGTGATATGACAATAATTTTTTTTCTTGGATGTTAGAACAAGCACTTACCGTTGCCTGTCTGTATGTACTCTGTAGACATTCTGGTTGACTGTAAAACATATTGCACATCTCTGTTTGTCTCCTTTGTCTGATCCGTCCTTTTCTCTACCCAGAGAGGAAGAGCTCAGGAGTTCAGTCAGTGTGATATCTGACACGTAAGAGCTGCATTTATTCCTCCATAAATGTTGTGCTCACATTTCCAGATGCTTTGATGCTTTGTGTAAAGACCCATCACAATTAACTGCATCTCACATGGTTGATTTGTTCCCTGCATATACATACATATACATATATGTATGTGTGTGTGTGTGTGTGTTTTTGAGCCAGAAAGAGCTACATTTGGCACAAATGTACTGCCTGTGACTCTCAATCAGTAATAAGTCCTGCTTATAAAAATATTTAAACATTGCATTAATTAGATTGGTGATGGTGACATGATTATTGATTTTTTTTTTTTTAGTTTACCGTGTTCAGAAATATCAATAACACTCACTTTAATGTTAATATGCCTCTCTCTGATTTAATTCTCAGCATTAAAGAAAACATTGAAAAGTTCAAGAAAAGGTAAGGCTGCCGTTTGCCTCTTGATTCTAGTTGTTTGTCTATAGTGGATACTCTAAAATGCTTATTTGGAACATAATTCATATTCAGACATACTTTGTGTGTTTTTGGATGGGGTATTGAAAAAAAGTCATTCCCTGTGACAAAAAATGTTTGGTTACATGTCAACCTGACACAGACCTCCAACCTACTCAGGCTTTCCAATAATTTTTTCCTGTTGTCCTCCAGGCTTGTGAAGGAGCAAATGGGAAACGCAAAGAGTCAGGAGACTCTGAACAGCATTGGACTACAAAGCTCCTCAGAGAGAGGACCTGAGGAGCAGGAGGACATGACAGGAGAGGGTAACTACAGCTTAAGACCAAAAATCGATCATCAGTCTCCTTTGTTGGGTCAATTAAGAGTGGGACAAATTATTGAGATATTATGTTTTTCATACACCAAGTATGAATTTTATGTGCAACGTGGCTATTTTAACTTAGAAACTATATTACTTAATAGAAGTTCAACCTTTTGCCAGCTAATGCATGTTTTAAATTTAAATGATGGCTCACGTATGTTAGGTTATGTGTTCAAAAGATTTGGACTCTGTTCATTTAAATTCGCTATTGATTCCTGCTTCTATTTTGTGTCATGTTTTAGTTGCACAGATATCACTGTATATCACAGATGATTGTCTTGGCATTAATTGCTGACTGTCCTGTATGAGAGCTGTAGTAGTGATACAATGTTCAAATTTTGTCTGATGTCCCTCCCTAACTCTTCTACCTTCTCTTCCTCCCAGAGTCTGTCCCCAGCAGTCCTGAAGACAAGTGGGTTGTGATTGTGGACCGGGCGAGCCTGCTGCTCATTCACGCTCTGTTAGGACTGCAGAAGGTCCAGGAGCAGTGCTGGAGACTGCTGGAGCTCCACAGCCTCAAAATCGTGTCGTCCGGCATCATCTGGGTGTCACTGCAAGAGGTGGGATGTCTGATCTGTGCATGTGTCAAATGAAAATGTGTAGGTATGTGAGTATATACAAGTTGTCAAAAACACAAAGAAAAATTCTATGATATTGACTTACTCAGAGCTGGTTTGATGGATATAAAAGCGTTTCTTGTTTTCTTCATCTACACATTTCCTATATTCCAAAAGTGGAGGTAAAGTCAGCCAATAAAAGTCACTGTAACCAAAAGTTATTTTGCTCAGATCAAATGTTGAATTCTGAGCTCACTTATATAAAAGTGAAATGTTTTAATTTTGGTTTTAACAGGTTTCGCTGATGAACTTGCTCTTCCTGGTTCTGTGGGCGTTTGCACTCCCGTTCCCACGGTTACGACCTATGGCGTCCAGCATCTCTGCTGTGTGGGCCTGCGTCATGGTGGTGTGCAAGATGTTTTACCAGCTCAAAGTCATTAAACCCCTTGATTACTCCTCCAACTGCACAGCTGTGAGTATCCATACCTGTGTGTGTTTGTTACAGTTTTCTATAATGTGTCTACTGCACATCTGTTAGCAGGCTGATAGCTGCACAGCTGGATCACCTGGCAGGGGGCTTTGGCTAACCTGTGGTCTTAGTTGTTGCTTTGCAATCTGTATTTGCACAATAAAAAAAACAATAAAAACTTTAGACACAAGCATTTCTTCCTACTTGCTGTTGTTTTGTTTCTCAGGGCCTGGTCCCGTCCAACAGCTCGGGCCTGGATGATGGAGTGGAGATGAGGGGGAACATGTTGGAGCTGCTCAGGAGGTCTGTTCTCTACATTGAGCCTGTAGACCCCATCTACTGGTGTGGAGCGCTGCGCAAATGTGAGGGCAGGATCCTCCCTTGCCTCAGGGTATGGTCACACGCCTGCTAAATAAAATAAAAAAACATTAAATATTTGACATTTCTTTTCTATCACAACCATCATTCAGACTGCATTTCTACTCATTATACAATATCAAGCACTCTCAATCAGGTTCAGGCTACATCACACTTTACTTTGTATTCACTGTAGGTAAAACTGTAGTTGCAAATCCTATTAATGGGATATTTCAGTTTTTGTAAAGTGGGGTTTATAAGAGTTATTTGCCTGTAGTCAGTGGCAGTCGGCATGCTCCTAGTCTGGAGAAGCAGCAGGAGTACTGGTGTAGGAAACTAATCTCTACTACTGTGGACAGGGTCAGTAGCAAAATTTATTTTAGCCAACTAAAGAAATGAACATCAGTTTTTAGTGTACACTATATATAAAATATTTTTACGGTTCTACCTCACTGTCAGACAGCCTTTCCTGATGGGAAGCTGATGTTTTATAAGGAAAATACAGACTAACAACCAGACTAAATTGGCAATATCTGTCATTTTACCTTCCAGAAAACATGAGATCTGTGTGTGTTTGTGCTATTGTGTAACTTTGGTGAATCCAAATCTTTTTTTGAAACACCAATGTCACACAACAACACATACAGACTAACAGACTGAGGCAGTGGTACACGAGAAACACCTATTAAAATTACTGTGTTTGCCAAAGGAGTCTGGTTGCTTTGGAGAAAGTGATATATGGCTTACATAACATTTGTGTTGGAAAAGGCTGTCTGACTGCAAGGTTAAGTGGTGAAAATGTTCTAAAATAGCATACACTTAAACCAATATTGTTTTCTTTGTGCCTTTTGCTGCTGACCCCACTGCTTGTTTACTGTAGGTAATACATAGACAATCGATAAATACCTCTTACAACCCCATTTCAAATAATCTGAACTATCCCTTTAAAAGCTTTTTAAAACCAGAAGGAAGTAAGATACTGAAGATCTCAGACAGAAGCCCAGGACCAATCAATTCAGACAAATGACAAGAGTGCTAACTCTGATTTTAATTTAAGAGGCACACATTGAACTCATCCGGTGTGAGATTGTGTCCCAGGTCAGCTGATCTCTACAAAGTGTGCTCTGTGCTGTAGAACCATCTGATGGTACTGGGGCTGCTGGTGTTCGAGGCAACAGTCCATCGGCACCAGCTCTACTACCGTCTCCATAACGACCTGAAGCCCCCGCCATTCAGCATCATCTTCCAGGGCATCACAAGGCAGCACTTGGATCACGGCGTCCTGCCCTGCATCAAGTACTTCATCAACTTCTTCTTCTACAAATTTGGACTTGAGGTACTTCTCGGTGGCTAAAGTGTGTGTGTGTGTGTGTGTGTGTGTGTGTGTGTGTGTGTGTGTGTGTGTGTGTGTGTACATCTGCTCCCATGAATCTGAGCTGTTTAACTGTCTGACATTCTCACACTTCTTAGATCAGTTTAATCGTGGCGGTCAATGTGATTGGTCAGAGGATGGATTTCTATGCCTTGTTCCATTCCTGTGCCTTAATGGCCATCCTGTTTCGGCGACGCAGGAAGGCTATTGGGGAGGTGTGGCCTAAATACTGCTGCTTTACTGCAGGGCTCATGGTGCTGCAGTACGTGCTCTGCATCGGCATCCCACCTGCTTTCTGTGTTGGTATGAACTTTTTAATAATCTGTCATATTTTTGTATTACTTAACTATTGTTATATTATATAAAATGTATATTTACTTCCTGAAAACGTTTAGATTTTCTGTTTTAAACACCTGGTGTGAGTGGATGAAAGTAATGTATTTTAAATATTCATAGAAAGCAACAGTGGCTTGGTTTGAGAAAATAGATGAGGAACTTAGTAGCACAAGTAGTGAGAAAGAAAAGAGTGACACCTAAAGAAAACTCCAAAAACAGAAAATCAAAGGAAGAAGAGGCTAACAAATCTACACTGATCAATTAAGAGGAGATTTAATTTAAAAAAAAACATCACAGCAAAGAACACATAACATGAAAGATCTTTTAGATTAGATTATAGATTATCTCTTTATTATTTGTTTTTTGCATTTGTAATGGACTCAGTGTCATTGTAAATGAAGGTCACCCCCTCAATGATCTCTGGAATATAAATAAAGGTTGAATGAATTTAGTATTGCAGCTCATATTCTTTTCTATTCTGTTCTACTTCACTCTGTTTTCTTATCAGATTACCCCTGGAGAACTGCAATTCAACCTTTGACCTCTAATGTTATTAAGTGGTTTTATATGCCTGACTTTGCCATGAGCCCCAATCCTTCATTCATATTCTGTGAGTTTATCTTTACTCTTTCTTCTCTTCACTTCTGTCCTGACTTTGAACCTGCTCCTCCTCATGTCAGATTTTGACTCCCTGACTCTCTCTCTCCTGCTCTGTGCAGACGACCACCTCCTGCTGCTTTGCTCGTCTCTCCAGTGGCAGGTGTTTGAGGAGGAGAACCGGGCAGCAGTGCGACTGCTGGCTGGAGACAACGTTGAGATCAGTCGTAGTCTGGATCCTTGTTCCTTCAACCAGTTCATACCTGTGAATAACTTCCTTCACTGCAGGTCAGAAATACCAGCCTCACTCTTCAGGTCTTTTATTTTGGGTTTTTAAAATCCTCTTGATGTTTGATTTATTTTCTCTCCCTGAATGTGATTCGCCCTCTAAATCTAAATTTATAGAACCTATATAAGAAGAGAGGAAATAGCCTGAATTCCATAATCCAGCACTTAGTTAATCTCCTCAAGAAGCTTCTTACTCTGTAGGTTAAACTGCAGGTGGAGAACTGGGAGTCCATCATGGTCCTTTCTGGTCGTTTTAGGAGCATTAAGGCGTTGTGTTATATCATTAATTTATGTGCGTTGTCAAATTCATGAAAGCTGTTCTGGTAAAGTGAAAGTGCTTGCTAAGCACTCATGGACTCCCATTTCCATAGACCTGTACCGTCTTCTGCGCTTACGGGCTTTATTTCACTTAATGCTGCTGGCCTTCGCTGTTAACAGAATGATGATAAACTAGCACAAATCCACAATGGCTGCAACCACGTACGTGCATGCATCCACATGTTCATGCATTCACACACACACACACACACACACACACACACACACACACACACACACACACACACACACACACAACTCCACAAACCCTTGACCTCAGTGGAACAGGACCTTGATTAGTATCATTGATAACACCTGTCCATAACCTACTATTTCATATCAAAATAGCTGTCATGGAAAATGTCTATCAGTCGTCCTTTGGCTCATGCCCACCTTTCCACAAAATCTTGTGCAAGTCCCTGAATGCGGCTGGAAGTTATACGCCTTCTTGCAATATGCCACATCCATTGCCAATTGACATGAACACAAACACACACTTGACCTCCTTGCCAAATTTCAGCCTCCTTGGGCAAAAACTGTGGCTGCCAAAGGGCAAGGACATTTTTGTGGAATTACTGACAGAGCAAGCTATAGTTGCTGCTCACAGCTAAAAAATAATTCAATCAAAGCCAGAATTTGGCATCAGTCATATTCATGGTCAGTGCATCAAAATGAAAGAAGCTGCGTTGTTGTAAGAGAGAAACTATCAGTACTTGGGAAAACATGGAATGAAATATGGTGTTTTGTAATATTGTTTACTGTAATAATAAAGTAACAATCATAACTAATTCTGAAACAATTGGTCAATTCATGTATTATTCAATTGACTGGGGATGAATCAGTTTTCATAATCAATTATTTATGTCATTAATTGAGCTAAAAGTTACTTACAATTACGTTTTTGTTTTGGAAATTGATAGAAACAGCAATCATCGTCTGGCAAACTGGCAGCTTGCTGTTCACCAAGAAACAGTCACAGTTACTGTAAAACCACAACAACAACAACAACAACAACAGCCCAAAATTGAAAAAAAACAAAAAACTGTTTGAATGCTAAGCTAAGCTAATAGGCTACTGGTGGTAGATTCATATTTATCATACAGACATAAAAATAATATCAATCTTTGCATCTACCTGTTGGCAAGAAAAAAAAATCTTCCAAAATGTTAACCTGTTCCCTTAAATACAATTCTGCATTTTTAGGCAACATTTGAGTTTTTCAGATTTTTCAGGTTTTTCAGTTTCTCAGCAGTGATGCATCCTGGTCTGTCTGGTTGTCAGGTCCTACCTGGACATGGTGAAGGTGTTCGTGTTCAGTTATTTCTTCTGGCTGGTGCTGTGCCTCATCTTCATCACTGGCACCACGCGGATCAACATCTTCTGTCTGGGCTACCTGGTGGCCTGTTTCTACTTCATGTTGTTCGGAGGCACCGTGTTGATGCAGCCGGTGAAATACATCCTGCGACTGTGGGACTGGCTCATCGGATACACCTGCTTTGTGATCGCCATGAAGAACCTGCTGTCTGTGAGTCAACACACAGTAAAGAAATCAAGTCAAATAATTTTAAGACACACATCAGTTATTTTTGTAGCTTTTGTAGCAGCCTCTACACTGTCAGTTATAGCCTCTTTCTGCCATTTCTGTGTCTTTTGTGAATAGCTCGGTTCTTGTGCCTTCCTGGACAGTCTGATGAAGAACAGCTGCTGGTTAATTCAGGCCTTCAGCATGTTCTGCACCATCAAAGGCTATGACCTTCGTAAGTAATGATGATAACTCCTAACTTAGTGCATTCATGTGTTTGTATACAGTGTGCGTGTGTTAGAGAGGGAAATGTTACACTACATTACATTCATTTAGACACTTTTATCCAAAGTGACTTACAAAAAGTGCATTAAACCATGTGGATACAATTCAAGAATGACAGGAATCATCAAGTACA